>JAHKKF010535271.1:0-29855 GCA_019740295.1 Labeo calbasu | reverse complement strand
ATCTATCTATCTATCTATCTATCTATCTATCTATCTATCTATCTATCTATCTATCTATCTATCTATCTATCTATCTATCTATCTATCTATCATTTTCTATTCATCAAAGAATCCTGTGTTTCACATTAAACAGCATAACTGTTTTCATGATTGATAATAATGATAAAATTTATTAGAATGTGTCAGAATGGTTTCTGAAGGAATGTGTGACACTAAAGACTGGAATAATGATGCTGAAAATTCAGCTTTGCCATCACAAGATTGTTTTAAAATGGTAATATTCCACAATATTGCTGTTTACTATTTTTGATTTAAAAAAAAAAAATACACTTCCGTTCAAGAGTTTAAAACCAGTACGATTTTTTCATGTTTTTTTTCTTTCTCATGCTCATCAAGGCTACATCTGTTTGATCAAAAATACAGAAAAAATGTAATTTTGTGAAATATTAATGCAACTTAAAAAACAGTTTTCTATTTTAATATACTTTAAAATGCAATTTATTCTTGTGATCAAAAGCTGAATTTTCAGCATTATTACTCCAGTGTCACATGATCCTTCAGAAGTCATTCTAATATGCTGATTTATTATCAGTGTTGGAAACAGTTGTGCTGCTTAATATTTTATATAATGGAAATTAATACTTTCATTCAGGAAATATATGTTAAATGGATAAAAAGTGGTAGTAAAGACTTATATTTTGAATAAATGCTGTTCTTTTAATCTTTTTATTCATCAAAGAATCAAAGAAAAAAGTATCACATGTTCCAAAAAAAAAAAAAAAAAAAAAAAATTAAGCAGCACATGAGTTACTGAGCAGCACATGAGTTAATCAGCATATTAGAATGAATTATGAAGGATCATGTGACACTGAAGATTGGAGTAATGGCTGATGAAAATTCAGTGCTGCGTCACTAAAATAAATTGTATTAAAATCGGAAATTAATATTATAAATTGCGATTTTTCTGTATTTTTCATCAAATAAATATAGCCTTGAGCATAAGAGATTCCATTAAAAAAACACTGAAAACTGTACTGATCCCACATTTGAACGACAGTGTACATTTAAATTTTTCATTAAGGTGGGCTATAGATCTTTTACCAATGCCCAATTCTTCAGGGTAGTTTTCATGACATTTTGAGTGACAAGTTCTATGGTCCCATGAGCACAGATGGTTGTCAAATTACATACTTCCAGGACCTTTTGACAGCCACTTAGCTGAATGGGAATGCTTGTAGATCTTTCTCCAGGTGGGCTATTATAGACGTCTTTGGATGAATACCATAATAATAATTTTTGTTGTGAAGTGTAGTGTGCATGTTGAGTCAGTGCTAAATGAGTCATGCAGGTCCAGCTGGAATGTGGAATTATACATTAGAGTTAAGCTCCCTGTATGCAGAAATTCAAGAAATTGCCTACATTGCTTTACACTTCCATATACACTCAATGACACATTATGCATTTTCTTACAGACCAAGCACACACACACAGACACACACATCCCTTCCAAAGTGAAATTTTTCCGCTGACATGGGGTGCTTGTGTTTTGATGTTCCACACAGGGTGCATTTCTGCTCAGGCAGTCTTAAGGTTAATCCTTGAACCAAAAACCATGCATTCACATACACACATATGCATACACACACAGGGTACATTGTGTCCCTGGGGCATCTGGAGGAAAGATGAGAGCTACTAAGAGATTAATTAGACTCACTTCACTTCAAGTCATTGAGATTCGCACACACACACTCTCGTTCCCTCCTTTTCTCTCTCCCACTCTCCTCTTCACCTCCTACCCACTCCTGGCAGTACCATTTGCATGAGTTTCATCTTATTAGAACTTTCTTTTTTATCATGTTGCTATTCCTTCCTTCCATCTCTAAGGTGACCTCTTTAAGAACACTTCCATAGCAACCGTCAGCACATTTGGTGCACTTGACCCGTCCAGCTGGTCACCATGGGTCCTAAACTAGAGCTGGTTTTACTGAGTACTTCATTATGAGATTATTACTGAATGAGAATACATGAATGTGAATGAAACAGTCATTCAGTTTGATTGAGTGAGGACAAATCTAATGAATTCATGCATTAGAGCTGAAGGAGATACTTTCATGAACATGAGAGTTTTGATATGCCACGAACAATAACAAATTTAATGTGGGAAAACATTATGCATTTAACACATCTTTTAGATCAGTTAATATGGGAACAGGACAACAAGCAGAGGTACATTTATCTAAAAGTATATGGCACAAATTATTTTGAATTATTTATCATTTATGAAAACTGGATAACGATTTTTTCAAATTAATTTAGTAAGTGATAATGTGGAGTCATTTAGCTGGTCATTCTCGTAAAATAAACCCCATCACAGTGATCAGGACCGCAACACCAATCGGTGTGGATAATATAAGTTAATTTACCTGTATATTATATTAAAGCTATATAAAATCATTTATTACACTGTCCAAAACAATTGGCCTAGCAACAAGATGAACACTATATAACATCAATATTACAGTGATATTAAATCTGAAGTCCTTTGAGGTCATTTTTGCTACAGTTAACAACTGAGATGTTAGTGTCAATTGCATTTGTATGAATGAACAAAGCTCTGGTTGCTCTGGGTTTAATGTTACTGTAATGAGTGATCTGCTGTAATACACCACATTGCAATTGGATGGCAGTAAATATTAGGAAATATTAGACTGCTAGATAGTACGACTGACCAATCAGAATTGAGTACTCAACAGTACCGAGATAATGCTTTCAAATAGCATTAGACCTTAGTCAGAGTAGTGTCGTATTTCATATTTGACAGGACTGAAAACAGGAAAAATGTTAAATACATGACAATGGACTCGATGCATGATTGCTTCTTCGTTTAGCCTTAGTGGCAACTTCCAGTATTAGATTAAATCCGGAAGAAGTGTCGCATAACAGGATAAAGCAAAATTTATTTGATCCACCTTTACATTTACAGTATTTATAGCTTCTTGAACTTATTTTTTTACTATAGTTGATCATATATAATACACTACATTTGACTATATAAAATATAGTTTAATATAATTAGTTGTGATTTACACATATTTGACAGAAAGAGTTTGCTACTTCCATAGTTTGCTATGAGGGAATACTACACTGGAAGATTTTAGTAGAAATATGTAGACAGTCAGTGTGTATAGAGTCTGTAGAGAGTTACAAGACTGTAAGTCTATCCCTCAGCCTTGCTTTCATCCATGAAATTTCAATATGGCAGCTACCCTGACTACAGTATATAATGGAATATTGTAAATGAACATTTTAAATGACTTTTTATGAGTGACATTTTATGATGACATTTTCTATGATTGTGGGAATGGATGGATGTTGCAATTCTAACAAATCTTACAGGCCTTGGGGTGGAAAAAAAATCCTGGTAACACTTTAGTAGGGAACAGTTCTCACCTCTCACTTTTAAATAGTTGCTTATTAGCATGCCTATTCATAACAAACTGGCTATTTCCTTATAAAGCACATATTCTGCATGACCATGTTCTACATTCTACATTCTACATCCTACCCAATAGCTAAACTTAACAACTACCTTACTTACTACTAATAAGAAAAAAAAAATTGTAGTTTATTGTGGCAAAAGTCATAGTTAATGATTTGTTAATAGCGAGAATTGGACCTTAAATTAAAGTGTGACCAAAATCCTTGTTCCAAGTAAGAAATATCTGGTACATTATAGAGCGTTATATAAATAAAGCTTAATATTTACTTAAGTTACTAAATGTATAATGATTATATCAATCCTTTCATACCTCAGAGACCATTGCAGGACAAAGTCAGCTTGTCCAGCTGTCTTCTCTGATTTTAGTATTAAAGCATTAGTTCACTTCCAGAATAAAAATTTCCTGATCATTTACTCACCCCCATGTCATCCAAGATGTTCATGTCTTCTTTTTCTAAAGTCAAAAAGATATTAAGATTTTTGAGGAAAACATTCCAGGATTTTTCTCAATATAGTGGACTTCAATGGGGATCAATAGGTTAAAGGTCCAAATTGCAGTTTCAATGCAGCTTCAAGGGGCTCAACAAAATCCCAGGAATGAGGGTTTTAACTAGCGAAACGATCGATCATTTTCAAAAAAAAAAAAGTAAATACTAATGCTCATATACTAGCTTGACTTCATGTGTGACGTATTATAAAGTACTGACCCAATGTTTACAAAGCAAACGTGTAAAGAAAGTCAGATGCCCTCTACAAAAAAGGGTAAAACAACCATGTCGGACTATTTTGAAGTTGAATGAGAGTTTTTCGTCCTACCCTAACTTTTTGAACCGGAGTATACAGACGAAGAACTAATCACACATAACCTTTCCAATGTGATTAATGTATGAAGTCGTAGATGTATCGCAGAGCTAGTGCAAGACGAGCATTTGTGGTTAAAAAGTATATACATTTTTATTTTTAAGAAAATGACTGATCATTTCACTAGATAAGACCCTTATTTCTTGACTGGGATCATGTAGAGCCCTTTGAAGCTGCATTGATCCCCACTTAAGTCCACTATATGGAGAAAAATCTTGGAATGTTTTCCTCAAAAACCTTAAGTTCTTTTCAATTAAAGGCATGAACATCTTGGAGGATTTTTTTAAAATCTGGAAATGAACTAATCCTTAATGTCTAAATTAGAAGATGGAGCATTATGCGTATTTTCTTTCACATATTTCACACATCATTCCAGTGTTGCATTTCTTCATAATTTGACTGACCAATCCAAAAAAATCCACATAAAGCTCCTTCTCACACACATACGCCCACACTGAGCCAAGCTAAACATGGACACCTTAATTGCCTAAGAGCTCACTGCTCAGATTAATGCAAATTTTTTGGCTGCAAATGGGCAAAGTGCTGATAAATCAATCTCATTTGCATCTCTTACTATGCAAGAAAAGACATTCTGTACATTATAAGGCAGCTGGCTCTAATACAGACATGCAGAAGATATTGTTGTGTGTGTTTTTCTGTTTGGGACCATGATTATAACAGATAACAGCATCCTTATCTGCTGGCAGAGCGCAAACTAGCAGAGCACAAGAATAATTCGGAACTGATCGCAAGTGTGGTCATCCAATCCCAAAGGTCACACTAAATCATCTATGACAGATTTTAGGAATGTCACCACTTGCTTTCCATAATGGACGGACTCAAGCATGAAGTCCTCTTGTAAGAGAATACAGGAGGAGATGGACTGATGCCAAAAAAAAAAAGAATGCACGAACAGTTATTTATATTCTTTTTAGCATTGACTGGA
This sequence comes from Labeo calbasu, assembly GCA_019740295.1. NCBI lineage: Eukaryota > Metazoa > Chordata > Actinopteri > Cypriniformes > Cyprinidae > Labeo > Labeo calbasu. Next base: position 24,549 of record JAHKKF010535271.1, on the reverse strand, counting down.
AAGATTAGATTAATTCTACTTTTCTACACTGATAAAATACCAATCAGAGGTTTGGCTGCACTTACTCATTTTTAAATATTACTATTCCACATTTTATTATAATAAAGACATATACATTTACATATATATGAGAATGAGGGAAATTCCCAATAATGTGAAACAAAAATACCTTTTATTTCAGTTTCTCTTACTGCTCTGCTCATTCTGGCCTTCTCTGGTGTATCCTGTATGCTTTTAAAACAATAATTAAAGAGTTCTCATTTACAGTGGACATTTGTTGACTGCTTTTTATTCACTTTCCACTCATGAATGAATAAAAAGACAAAAAAATTTTTTACAATTCTATTTATTTTTCATTTCAAGCATTCTAAGCACACTTTAAACTTTTCGATCAAAAAGTTTTAAATAGAATGAGAAACAAAATTCAGTCGAGTTTATCACGATTTTGGCTGGAATGGCAAAATATGTCTAAAATAATATAATATTGTGACACTGATGATTACCCATCATGCTTTAAACCTCTGGGTCAAATCAGAATGAGTTATAGCTGTTTGATTGCTTGTTTGAAACAGTCTTAGGAAGGTATTCATAATTTGATTGCTTGTTTGAAACTGTTTTAGGAAGGTATTCATAGTTGGCTGAAGATTTACATTTTGCTCCAATATTGCATGGTATGTGTGTTACCATTGTTGAGATTCTAAACTGTATGGAGTTGTCCATATTTTTTTCTTGTTACAGTATCTGCTTATGTTGTTTACTATAAGGTAGTACAGGAATGATGTATTTTAAAGTCAAAAGACAGAAACAAATTATAATTTCAGGTGTGTTGAATTGGTTTTTGGTTAAAAGCTTGAAATGAGGTCTGTGGTCAGTGTTGGGCATGTTACTTTAAAAAAGTAATTAGTTATATTTATTAGTTACTTAGCACAACTGAGTTACATCATTATTAAAGTAACTAATTACCCGGGAAAGTAACTATTGTGTTACTTTAAAACATGTCAAAATATGTCAAATAACTTGGATGGCCCCAATATTAAATATGTTGAACAGTGTTGGGCCTGTTACTTTAAAAGTAATTAGTTATATTTACTATATTAGTATATTAGTAATTTGTTATATTTTATATTAGTTACTTCTCACAATTGGTAACTGAGTTAGTAACTAAATTACATCATTATAAAAGTAACTTATTACCAGGGAAATTAACTATTGTGTTAATTATTACAAAATACAAAACTACTACAGAGTCTGCTATTAATAACAATATAAAATGCACTAAGGATTAATGAGCTGCTGGGTTCATAAATATTAATCACATTGTCTGCGTTTGCTCAAACTGATTTGCTGAAATCAAAACAGTGACGATAATAGGCGAGCGCCAGCCAATGAGATTGCTGTTTGCGCATTAGTTCCACCTACTACCAGAGAAAACAGCAGTTCTTAAAAACTGAAGAATTCCAAAGGAACTCCGTTATTTGGACAGGAAAATACAACAAAGAATACTGTTTACATGTAGAGTGTCACTTCTGCATGGTGTATATATGACTATCTTGCTCTGTGTCTTTCTTTGCGTGTGTGTGAGACAAAGTAGATTTTAGTTACGCCATTTATTTATAACACTGTTATGTAATGTCACTGTCTGTGGTTAACACAAACACTAAAGATATTTTCTCCTTTCAAGTACATCATTGCAAACAGGTAAACTCTACTCACTAGTCTGCTTTTACAGTCTCATTGTGTTTATAATTGTGCTCTTGCAAACTTTTCTAACTTTCAACGGAAAATGTTTTTAAACTAAAACTGGAGTTGTCGGAAACTTAATGGTGGTGACATTTAAGTCATGCGACTGCGGTGTAGTTTAATTAATTAAAATATATCTTTCCTAGGCCTGAGGTGACTTATTTCCTTTTGGTTACGGTTAAGAGATTCACATACAGATGTGTCTTTGGCTTTTTGAAAAGATAGCCAAGGTTTCAGAAGAAATGAGCGGGAAAACAGGGAGAGGGAGAGGGAAATAAAGAAGAAAAGGGGGGAGAGTGAATGATAGATCATGAGGCATTCAGTTCTGTGCCATCTGCTACATTCAGACAGCCGTGCCATGAGGTTAAACTAAGGTCGTAGCAGAGTCTGTCTCTCTGTCGCTGATAATACACACACTCACGTGCATACGTGCTGTTTGTTCACACATCTTGTGCAATGTGTCACCGCACAGCGTGATGGGGTTAAACTATTGTCCTGTGTGTATTGTTATGCTTTAGCCTTTAATGGACTATAATTCTCCTCATGGGAAGATCACCATAGCGATATGAACTTGTAGTGAAATGTTTGTGTGACTTTGAATTTTAACTTCTAATGTAGGGTTTATATTGTATATAACATACCAGTCAGTGTGATCCATAACTGGTGTAAAGAAACCAAATGTACAACTGAACATTTATAAAAATAATGCATATTGAGTGTTCTTCATCTGCCAGTTGAAGAAGGGAGATTCAGTATGGCCACATTCACACTGTCAGTTTTTGGGATTGACAACCGCATTTACTTACAGGTGTGTGTCTCGAAATGTCCCATTCACACAGCAGCTTACAGTCGCTTTTCGAATATTGTCTGTATGAAAGTGCAACAGGAGTTAAGCCCGTATTCCTTACGAGTAAGCGTAGCAGCAGAGACCAAAGCAATATCAAAGATGGTGATGTCTGTAAAACTGAAAGTCTTATCACGTTCTGACATGAGAAGAGTTCAATCGAGCCGCGAGTTCATCGATCAGATCATCATTAACCAACAGCAGCTTTTAAATTTGAGTGGAGAGCGGAACATCTGAGCCACGCGCCATACAAAACTGACAGGACAGAGCGGCTCCGGTGGAGACTAGACATAAAACTTTCAGATGACACGCAGCTCATTTCTCCGTCACTGTAAGTTACCGAAACCACACATGAAAGCACGCAACACACGGTAGACGCGCGTTTGTGCGGAAGAGCGGCTCTTTTGTACTGTTTGACGTGATGGACGACTAGTTGTCCAATCCTGTTCCGTTTACACAGGGCATGTGTTCCAAGAATGCGGTTGTGGGTCCTGAAAATTTACTGGTGTGAGTTCGGTTACAGAATACGGTTGTCACACCCGTAAATAACTGTGCTGTGTGTGAACGTAACTGTATTAAGGACTCAAATACGGTATTTACAACCGTATTTTGCTGCTGTGTAAACGTGGCCTATGTGATTCTGAATTTGACTGTCATAGCATATGTTCTCATGAATTTGAATTTATATATAATATAATACAATTTGAGATGTGTATATATGTGTATATATATGCTGAATAAATAGGTTTGCCATTGATGAATAGTTTGTTAGGACAGGACAATATTTGACTGATCAAAATATTGAGAAAATCGCCCTTAAAGTTGTCCAAATGAAGTTCTTAGCAATGTATATTACTAATCAGAAATTAAGTTTTGATATATATCTACAGTTGGAAATTTACAAAATATGGAACATGATCTTCACTTACTATCCTAATGATTTTTGCCATTATTAAGAAAAATAGATCATTTTGACCCATATTTATGTATGTTTAGCTATTGCTGATATAAATTATATAAATGAGCTAATAATATAATATATTAATAATACAATATAATATAAACATACATAATTGGGAATGATAGATAATTGTGTATCTGATTAATTACTGAAACTTGACAGGGAGAAAATGAGATGTCAGAACTGGGTTATATTAATAATAACTCATATGGCAGCTTTATTCTCTGTCTTCTGTTTTTTGACATGCATATGCATACACGTAATTACACTGGACTGTACAGTGTACTATAGACAGTGTTTTCTGAGTGCAACGTCAACCCCCATTTGTAAAAGTCTTAGAAATGACCCTCAAAAATGATGGGCAGAAGTCTGTGCATTTAGCTGACCCTATTAAAAATTATATTTGAACTGTTCAAGCTCAGATAGTGCAGCATTTATAGTGTCCACTATAAATAAATGTCATTTTGAAAGATTGCCATCCCTCTTCATTGTAGTCTGGTGATGCTGTAATGTGCAGCATGTCCTTTGCCCTCCCTTCAGTCATAAACGGAGGGACTGTTTGCATTGTTCTCAATAACAGCACTAACGCTCTAAACCTACAAAAGGTCATATGCTGAGGATAATGTTTTATCAATCACTTATCCACTTATGTGGGTTTGAATCTCCTTTTTTCCTGCCTTTCTCCCTCTCGCTCTTTGTTTATGGTGCGTGTGCATGTCCAACACCCTGACACAGCACACTCAAAGTGAGAAATTACATTTCTCATACCCTTAAGAACTGCTGCATCTGCATTTTCACAGCGGTCTGTATTTATTTACAAACACACACACACACACACACGCACACAAACTCAAACACACACAGAGCACTAAATAACATGCTATTAAGTGAGGCCTTAGTTTTATGGGGAACAAGGGAGTCACTCTCCTCCAGTTGTTAAAAATAGCCTTTTAAAGCATGCACAGAGTATTAGGCCGTGTGTGTGCGTGTGTGTGGTGCAGGTACTCAGTGTAAAGGGGATCTCAGTTAAATGGACAACCTCCCCTGCTTCTCTCTTTCCATTTGTTAACCCGTAATGGACAAGGTTTACATCTAATGAGGTGTAATTTGCATGTAATTTCGACTATACGGTCAACCAGAACAACAGAAAACAACTTGATCTCCCTCTAGGTTGAAAGGTCCTATTACGCAAAGCACTCCAGTGATGAACTCCACTTATTTTAGCTGGTGAATAGTACATTGATGGTGATGTCCTAAAGACAAAAAGAAAAAGAAGATAGCACATGTAATGATAGCTCACCATTAACTGTTCTCTGTGCCTCATTGTTGTCATTGCATTGATTGTGGTAGAAAAGATGGATCATTTGTGGGTACAGACATTCTCTTTCTTTTTCTACACAGGGTACTTGGAAATTAACAATGTGTTAAAAAAAAGAATGATTTTTTTTTTGTCATAATAAGCCATAAATTGTCTTCACACTGCTATCGTGCTGCTAAAAAAACCTGTTCATGTGCCTCATTTCCTGTGCTGCTCAAATACACACCACAGGGGGGTGCCAGGATATTTAAACACTTACGTGAACAAACAAATCTGAAGACAGTCACATCTACTTCATTTTAAACTGTCATACTTCTAAAAAGTGTTTCAATATAATATTCAAATGTTACATTATTTTCACATATTTGAATGAAAAAAACTATTTTTGAATTACTGCTCCTTTTGGAAAATTCAGGGTGTATGAAACAAGTTAAAAGTGGTTAGAGCCACCTCAGAGATATTTGTAGCACTAGCCAATAATACATTTTATGGGTCAAGATTATTGTTTTTTCTTTTATGGCAAAAAATCATTATATTAAAGATCATGTTCCATCAAGATTTTGTAAATTTCATACTGTAAATATATCAAAACTTAATTTTTGATTAGTAATTGCATTGCTAAGAACTTCATTTGGACAACTTTAAAGGTGATTTTCTCTATATTTTGAGTTTTTGCACCCTCAGATTCCAGATTTTCAAATAGTTGTATCTCAGCCAAATATTGTCCTTTCCTAAGCTTATTTAAAAAAATTCAAAAATTCAGCTTTCAGATGACGTATAAACCTCACTTTCAAAAAATGGACTCTTATGAGGTTTTGTGGTTAAATGCTAGCACAAAGGGTTAAATGCGAGCACAAATCCATCATTTCTTCTGTGGATGTCAGCAGAAAATCGATTGTGAGGACACAGAGCCTCCTCATGGGTGGTATTGATCTGCTCAACTTCTTAACAAAAACAAGTCCGGCTTTTGGTCCAGACAGCGCTTCTTGTATTTTCTGCCCCAGAACTATATTTTGAGTGGTCAATGCTTGGCTATTATTAATATAAGATTGCAAAGCCTTGGTAAAGCAAAGACTGAAAGGGAAACACAGTAAGGCACAGCTGACACCCTCATCCAGATCAATGCTCCGATCTATCATTGGAGAGAGGTCATTAGGTCCCAATATAAAAGATGCCCGTTTGATTTTTACAGGACTATGTGAGATCTTTAAGGGGGGAGGAAAGAGGATGTGCTTTTTTGACAGGTGGGTAACAAACATTGCAGTTACGAATACTAGAGCTACTTCATGTAAAGAAAAAGATGAGAACGAGAAAGGAAAACAATGTAAGACACGTAAAAGAGCTGATAAAAGGATTGTACATATTATAATGCAACAACACAAGATGCATAAAAAAATCAATATAGTCTTTTGAGGGTTGTCCTTGACCTTTCTCACCTTACACCTTGCTTTACTGGCCAAAATGCTTTTTTGGATATGTGCGCTTCTCTTCTTGTAGATGCCTATCTGAATAATGCTTTCCTGTTTTGTATATACTGCTGATGCAGACAGTAGTGTGTGTGTGTGTGTGTGTTACAATTGACTTGATCATTGATGAGAGTCTGCAGGTCTATAGAGCTTATTAAGAACGAAAGCCAGACTCTCAGTCCTCATTTAGATTGATTTGTGTTGCAGAAAGGGAGAAGGCTTGTGGAGAGTAATGAACAACAATAATAAACTATTACGTAAACACTGAAGTCATTTGTTTCAGGAACATTTATGATTATAACACAGAATGCCACATATAATACAATCTCCCACTTTCATCAAGAGCCAAATTTACATGAACAGCATGTCCTATAAAAAAGAGATTGGGAGCAAAATTGATTTATTCATTTTTAGTAAACAAGGTAAATATTTGTGTTATCTAAATGTGCCATCTGCGGGCAATAACTCTAAACCTTAGCGGTTGTACGGTATTTTACCTTCGTGTACTTACTGTGTACCGCCATAAGAGTTCTGGTAAAATAAGGTAACTACATGGGGTAGAATTAGGTTTAGGGGTGTGTTAGTTATTGTAATTACTATGATAAGTACATACACTCTAAAAAACAATTTGTTGAGTCAACTTAAAATAATTTGTAACTTGGCTGCCTTAAAATTTTAAGTTCAGTCAACTCAAAAAAAGTTTATTCAGCTTGAAATGTTAAATTATACTGAGTGACAACTTAGATATTTGAGCTGAATCAACTTAAAATTTTAAGGCAGCTGGGTTACTTACCCATCTGTTAAGTTTAGCAAACACAAATATCTAAGTTTTTACTTAGTACAATTTAACATTTCAAGTTGAATAAGTTGACTGAACTTAAAATTTGAAGGTAGCAGGGTAACAAATTATTTTGAGCTGACTCAACAAATTGTGTTTTTTATATTTTACAGGGTAGTATGTACATGAGGAACAGGGCTGTAAAATAAAGTGCTACCATAGCTTTAATGTGTCACACACACAAACACGCTTATGTTCTGTGCCATGAGATGTAATTTAAGAAAATGTCAGAGAATGTATATTGTTCACCTGGAGAGTAGGCATGTTTGACATCAAGAATCAGAATTCTGTGTCTATTAAAACCAGGATTCTGTTTAATGAACATGAAGCTGTGCCTGTGCATGACAAGAAAACGTACCGTTTGTGGTTTGTAATCAGTTAATCTTCTGTATCCGTTCTCAGTGTTTCTGTGCAGAGTTTCAGTAATGCCTTTAAAAGTAATACCTTTAAAATATCAAGCAAAATTTGGCATCATGTGTATGTTGCTCACATGTTCTTATGCTTGTTCTAACATGTCTTACATTTAATTCCAATTTGGTCAATGCTAAAAACAGGAAAGAAACATTTTGCTGATGTTGCAAAGTTAGCAAGTCTGCTCAAGTTTAGGCTTTATGGTTAAATAGTTACCCAGGGCAGCAAATGTACAGCTAGCAAAAGGAAATAAAATATGGCAACCACAAATGCGCTATGGTACACCACCTTCAGCTTGATTCGCGTGACACTAGAGCAGTCTGCTGTAGTTGTCTGAGCTTGTATATATATATATATTGAACTCATAACCTAGTGCCATGCTCTACTGTTTGAGCAAGAATGCTAGATTTCTTTGTGCCAAAACTTAGTAATAAAGCAGTAATGGAATTAAGAATGTTACATAGGGCTTTGAACCAATGACAATTATTTAAATGGATTTAATTTATAAATAATCATAAGTGAATAATTATACTGCATGTATTTTGAACACATCCTAGTGCGCTTACTAGTTTAAAAAAACAAATCAGAGAAACACACATTGTCTATCATCAGTTGCTATAATCAGTATTCTGCCTTGAACATTATTTTTCATCAAAGTGCTTTGTATTTTAAGAAGGTGGCCATTAGCAGAAACTATACACTTGAAGCAAGCCCCTCCTTAACTGTTCTTTACACAGTTAAGTTCACACACTCAAAAATACAGAAAGAGTTACCAGACATCAAGTAACCTCATTTCAGGTAACCAAAGCACAACCAAAGGTAATTATTTTATAAATTAACATCAGGATTCTTTTTCTATTTTGTGTGCTTATATACCATTTGTGATACAGCCATTTAAGAAACAAATGTTTTGACAAAATAAAATTTACTCTAGTGGTTGTTTTGGTGCAAGTTGTTGCTCATTTATTGTTTAGTACTAAAAACTGTTTTGAAATGTTTTGTGATTTGTTAGGACATTAGGCTCAACAAAAGCATCTTAGTCAAAAAGGTATTTAGCAACACACACAAAAAAATGCATTTGTAACTAAAAGAGTAAAAACATCTATTATTTGGTTAAAGATGAGTTCCATTACTCTACAATGAACTGTAATTAATATTATTTAATTTATGGTGTCATATTATAATTTACAGTGAAAGACCATAAACTGACATTCCCAGAATTGTCACACGTCACATTTGATGTTTTAAATGACTATGTTTCTTCTTATGTTTTATGTTACATCTCATGTTGTTAAATTAATGTTTATCGCATTATTTTAGTGTCATCATTTACCATATGTAGGTATTTACCACATTTAGCTTGTGGAAAAGTTTGTGATGAGCTTTGATTCATCATGTGGCTTTCTCATTACCATCTGTGTTCTTGTTGGTTGCCAGTGTATTACAAAGATATGAAACAGAATTTAGTATTTCAGTAGGTTGGTATTTTAACACGTTATCTGTCATTTATTCATTCATTCATTTTTTTGTCCCCTTTAAATAGTCATACTTTCTCCCATATACAAAGTCCTTTGCTCACATTTATTTTTTAAACTTTGCATAACATAAACATGCTTATTACAGAAATCCAGAATTTTTCTAAGAATGGAAAGCAGCAAGGTCATCTCCACTGACAAACCTACAGTCGTCATCGAAGTAAACTCACGGGTGATACAAGACACTGTTATTTTTGTTGATGGACACGAGGCCGGAGGAAAAAATCACAACACGGCTATTAAAGGATTTTTCAAAGCACAACCAAAGGCACTGGGGGTAATGCATTTTATGGTGAATTATAATTATATATGATTTTTAGAATCTTCTGATTATTTCATTTCTTCTAGATCACTGTATCAAAGCACACATTTTATGCCGTCATGAATAAAATACCTGACCTATATGTGCCCTTCAGACTGTCCAGATAATGATTGGAGCGATGGTCTTCATACTTGGTGTTATACTTACTACCAGTATCTACAATTATTATGCAATTCTTGTCTATAGTGGCATAACATACTGGGGGTCCCTTATTGTAAGTTGTTTTTTAATGGTTTTGCTTGCTTTAATGTTTCTCATTTTAATTTTCAGAATGACCTTTAAATGCCCTTTGTTTGTTTTTCCTCAGTATGTCAGTGTTGGCTCTTTGTCTGTTGCTGCGCAGAATAAACTTCATCCATGTGTGGTACGTACATACGTGTATGTGATATGTACATTTTTTAAGTAGGGCTTCCCTACTTAAAAGCATTCCTAAGTGTCAAGCCTTTTAAATGATCTGTTATATCTGATTCTTACTAGTACATTCTGTTCCTGTAGGTGAAAGCCTCTCTTTTAATGAATCTGTTCAGTGCCATAACTGCAGTGTTCTCCATTATTCTGATGAGCATTCAATTAGCATTAATATTACTGGATGAGCCAACTTTATATGTTGAGGTATTTTATTTACAATGTGCAATATTTTATATTCATTTTTAATGTGCAAAACCATGCAGTTTTGTCCATTAATCTGACTTCTGTATGTGTGCAGGTGTGTGTATTCTGATTTTCTCAACTTTTATAATTAGCTCAAAATGATTCCTTCAATGTTTGCAGCATTTTACTTTGCGGGTTATTGGAATAATGCTGGTGTTCACCATTCCTCAGTTCATCATCTCTGTCTACATCTCAGCATTTGCTTGCAAAGCCATCTGCAACAAAAACTCTACAGTGGTCAATGTGGACTAAACTAGGTAAATGATTTAATGGTGATGAAGCTATAATTGCTATTACAAGCTGGGCTATAAGTTTTATCACAACAATCAATAGTTAGTATTTGTGCCGACGTTTTTAGAGAACATTGCAACTTCACTACACAAGCAGAATGATAAAACTAGCAGAATGTAAAGAACATAAAGAATGACCAGGATGTTTTATGGTAAACTGCCTTTAACCTTAGTGCACATCATACTGTATTTAATAGATACTATAGGCCAATAACAACATGTTTCATTGTTTTTCTTTTTGTCATTTATCAGTAGCCTATAAAAATAGTCTGTATGGTGTATGCTTTTTATTGGAATTCAAACTATAGAACACTTCTGTACTAATACAACTTGTCTGTTACTTCCAAGGGACCCTGAGTTACAGTGAGGTGATCCTACAATCCAAAAGCTGGGAATTAGTATATTAAATTATTGATCCTCATATTTTTGTATCTGTTCTAGTGTTACAGGCAAAAATATTTATGGATATTTTGTGACTGAATTTTTTGTCATGTATTTCATTTCATGTATGACATGGACCAAAGATTGTATTTGTTAACCAAGTTTCTGAGTATTCTGATCTTGGATGTTAATTGTCTTGTGATACAGTGGACCACACACATGGCCCCTAATGCTCTGTGCATGCTTTAAAGCGCTATTTTTAATAAGCGTTTGTTTTAATAAGCGGTTTTCTTGTACTAAAACTATAGCATCACTCAACAGTATTTTGTTCAGTGTTTTGTGTGTGTGTGTGTGTGTGTGTGTGTGTGTGTGTGTGTGTGTGAATATACTATTCCAATATACACTCATTCAGAACCTTGATTAGCAAATACAATCTTTGGTCCATATCAAGCATGAAATGAAAATTCGGGACAGAACGTGAATCTCAAAGGGAAAAAAGGAATCTTTGCTAAATGAACAACCAATGTTTCTCTTACTTCTAACTTTCAATACCAATGTCCTTACAATCGATTCACCACTGTTTCGAAAATATAATATGACAGATTAATTTTTTTTAGAAGAAGAAATAGAAGTCATGTTAAAACAAATAAAAAAAGCATGATTTTAGCACAATACCTGCCAAAGAGTGAGCACATGTTGTAAATGCTTAATAAATATATTCATTCTACTTATTTCACTCAAAACCAGTTTCCTGACTTATTTCATGATGCAGAAAAATGGACTGTTGTAGTAAGACTAAAGAGTGTTGTATTTGTTGTATTCTGTCATTGGTATCTAATGACAAATCACTTAATATGTTGCTTTCAAGTAACCGCTCTGTGTCTAACTCTTGATAATTTGCTTTAAATCAGTGTGCTTTTACTTTTAAATTGTAAAAATTAAATTGTGATTGGGTAAGTGAGACATTTGGGTGGGCTTAACCTGTCCTCACCATGCTTACAGCTGGTCCCGGGCTCTAGTGTCCCTTTAGTTAATGTGACAATCAGTGCAGGTGATATTTCAGTGAGTTTTGATCATTTAATTTAAAGTCAGTCCCTTCTGGATTTAATTAAGAATTATGACCTTACTCCATCATTTACTAATAAATAAGTGCCCAACTTCAGGATTATTGTGTGTGTTTAAACATGTCTGCTGGTGCTTCTTTAACTGGAGATATTTTTGGTTCTCAAATGGCCATAATTTACACTGTAAAAATGTAAATACATATTATCCAGTTTACGAAACATTTTAATTTTCAAATATCCCTTGTCAGACCAACAAAATTATCCCAAGTGTTGCTCCAAATAGTCAAACACAGTTGTCTGAACAAAGAATTTCATATTGTTGAAATGTTAAGGCTTTGTGAGTTCCCAGCATGCACTGCAGCATGAATAAATTATGCAGTTACTGTTATAGGATTATTGTTTTGCTGTTTACTGACTTAATTTGAATTTATTTAAATTTATTTTTTGCACTGTGATGTGAAGAGCTCATCTTTTAACATTTGTTTATTACAATTGTTCTTGAGATTTGTGTGTCTATAGTTTTGAGGCAACCACTTATATCTGTTTGCTGGATATCTTGTATTTTACAAACAAAGACAATGTTGTCTACATATTAGACTGTTATCCATTAAGGTTTCTATAAGTATTCACTATTTGCCATTTGTAAATAAACAAAAAATTGACACATAAAGATAAATAAATACATTTCCTCAACAAGAGTAATTGTTGTTTGCTGTTACAAGACTTTTCCTATTAGCAAAATAAGACATTGCAGGATGCATTGCAGGAACAAACAAATTTATGTTGACTAAACAAAGTATCTTTACTGAGGAAAAACTATTGTTGAGAGAACTCAAGTCTTACTGCATCAGATTGCTTTATTTTTTAAAGTTTTCTCAACTATTTTTTTTTTTTTTTTTTTTTTTTACAGTGTATGCTACCTTGTAGTTTTTATCTTATGTAAAGCTGTTTACATTTTAGTAGAAAGGATGTTATGACACAAGCTCCTCCTTAGTGGTTCTTCACTGTTCACACACACAAATACATATCAGAAGAACGATTAGACATCCACATCAACACAACTCATTTCACTTCACTTCAGGTAAAATATTTTATTTATCAGTTAACATGTATTATTAATCAATTTTTAAGCTTGTAGTTATATGCATAGTTTGTTAGACAGTGTTTGTGGTCACTCAAAAAAGAGCATCAGCTAATACTGTAAATATAAATGTAGATGTACTATGCATAAAGGCAGAAAAAAACAACCGTAAGTGATCTTTGAATTGTATTGCTTTATGCTCAAAGGGATCATTTACCCCAGAATGAAAATTCATCATTTACTTACCTTCATGTTGTTTTAAACGTCTTTCTTTTCTGGAACATGAAAAAAGATTTTTCAAGAATGGTAACAAAATAGTAGCTTGTAGCCATTGATTTTCATCATATTTATTTAGTTAAATATGGAAGTCAGTAGCTATCAAGGTTTGGTTTTCAACATTCTTCAAATAAATCTTTTGTGGTTAACAGATGAAAGAAACATTGTTGGAACATTATTTTTTTTTTTTTTTTGTGAACTTTCCCTTTAATTTTAGGTGAAAACTTTGAAAAGAAAATGGAAAGCAGCAAGGTCATGTCAAGTGACAAAGCTACAGTTATCATCCAAGTAAATCCACAGGTGGCACAAGATGCTGCTATTAGTGATGATGGACAGCAGGTCAAAGGAGCATATTACAATACGGCTCTTAAAGGATTTTTCAGTGCACAACCAAAGGCACTGGGGGTAATGCATTTTAATGATGAGTTATAATTATAAATAATTTTTGGAATATTTTTGTGTCATATTGTCTTCCGTGATGAATTGAACAGAAAATAAAACTTGTCATATGGCCTCAAGTGGATAGATGTGTGCAGTTCTAATTGCTTTAAGACTGTAGCGCATAAAACAATACTGTAGCTTTCCTTTGTGTGTGTGTGTGTGTGTGTGTGTGTGTGTGTATGTGTGTGTTTTCAAACATTAATGACATGCCATTATCAAAAAAAAAAAAAAAAAAAAAAAAAACATAAACAAATATTTGACTGATATCTCCCTTTCTAGACTGTCCAGATAATGATTGGAGTGGTGATTTTCTTAATTGGTACTGTACTCACCGCCAATCCCTATGTTCGCATGGACCCAGCTATTTTTATCATTAGTGGCATCACCTACTGGGGATCCCTTATTGTAAGTGTCATTTTCAAGACTTTGCTTCTAATTCTAATTTCCAGAGTTAACTTTAACATATCATGTGTTTCTTTCTCAGTACATCATTGCTGGCTCATTGTCTGTTGCTGCACAGAATAAACTTCATCCATGTGTGGTTTGTACATAGGCTAAAATTTCCTAAAATCTGTTTAAATGGTGTGCAATTGTTGTTTATCATCTGTTCTTTGAGTAAAGATGACTTGTAGGGTACAATCGGGCTACGGGGGGAAAATATTTTATTTTCAAACCCATAATCACCAAATAGCAACAAAATATTTCAATCACCAGATATTTTGGGATCAGAAATAAAAAACAAAAAAACAACTTAATAGAGGTTTTAGCCACACTAATACATTTGCATAAACAGAATAAACTGCAACTGCAAAACTTTCCATGATGAACTCTCTTTTACCACAGTAGTCTGAAACATGAGACCTGTTTACCACTAAAAGGATGTGGACTAAAAGAACATCTGACTCATTTTCAGTTTGCATAGTTAAAAAACTGTTTAATCTGTTTTGCAAGTGTACACAATTCTTATAACTATATGTCACCTTTTAAGTGTCAACCTTTTTTCCTGTAGGTGAAAGCCTCTCTTGCAATGAATGTGATCAGTGCAATAACTGCAGCAACCTCCATTACTCTGATGGGCATAGAGATGCATCTCATTTCAAAGCCCTATCATAGGTGCTACTATAACTATGATCGTACTGACTACAACATTTGTTTAGATTTTAAGGTATTGAATGTACAATATGCATTACTATATAAATGTGATCTGTTAATTTTTTTTTTGTTTGTTTTTATTTGCTGTTTTATTTAGATGAATAGTTAAGTCCAAAAAAACAAACAAAAAAACAAAAACAAATGTGTAATCATTTACTAATTTGACTAATAGAGATTGTTCTGGTTACGCCTTTAAATACAATTATGACTTTGGACTGAAAATGTTATGCTTCAAAATGATATAAAAGCACCGCAAAAGTATCATAAAAATGAAAAAAATAGTCTAGGTGACTTGTTCACTACATATGTCCCAAGAGTTTGAAAGTAATATGATGTCTCCTTAAGCATAATATTTAGAAATTCACTCAATATAATTACTGGAATATTATTTGTTAAACTGTTGTCATACGGGCATGTTGATTTTTTTTTTTTTTTTTTTTTTTTTAGAAATATGATATGGGGATCACTGGAGTAATGCTGGTGTTCTCCATCCTTCAGTTTATCATCTCCATCTGTATCTCAGGATTTGCCTGCAAAGCCACCTGCAACACCGACTCTACAGTGGTCAATGTGGCACTAAATCAGGTGAACGATTTAGTTTTGCTGATGCAGTTATTATAATTATATAATTAATGCTAGTAAGATTTATCTAAGCATGTATTTGAACTGACATTAAACAGGCTACAACCGTAATGGTAATGCTAAGCTAACAGAATGAAAAGGAATTATAAAGTAATCGTAACATGGTCCACTGTAAACTGTATTTAACCTCAGTGGTCTAAAACTAGGAAGATGTACCACAATAATCTAAACTGTTCAATTTACAATTAACTATCTTTAAACTTGTATTGTTGAAATGTAGTTGTGCTACATATAACTCATTTACTCCTAACAACAACATACTTTATTGTAAACTACAACCTTTTTCATTCTACTAGTCTGATTAAGTGTGTGGCAGTGCATATTAGACTATAAAAAGTAGATGTTATGGTGTGGAACTTAACAAAATTAAAACTGATAATGAGTCTGAATCTTTTGTTTACTAACATATTTTCCCTGTTATTTTTCAGGGATACTGAGTCACAGTGAGGAGATCCTACCCTCCAAAGCTTGCTAGAAACTAACAACTCATATTGTTGCTTCTGACGGCTCAATTTTTTCAAATTATTATTATTATTACAGTTTAAACCTTCTGTTCGTGTAGGAGTCACAGTCATGTTGTTTGTGGTCAAAACAGACATGAGACAATATAGTTGTATTAAAACTATATTTTTATGAAATCAATGTACTATATTTTATTTCAATATTTTTTTTTCCCTTTAGCCTAAAAAAAAAAAAAACATACATTTTAATTATTTTCTTGATTTTGGGGTCAGTACACCTTGTAACTATGAAGGCAGGTGATGTTATCTCTATATGCTATTTTAGTTATTTACAGTAGGCTCATGCAATGGCAACAGAAAATCTCTGGAGTATACAAGTATTACATTAGTGCGGTCTGCTTATGTCAGACAAAGCAATCTCTTCGCACCATTGACAAGAGGAAAGTTACAGCAGCAGAATGGAAAGGTAATATCAAGTAACCAAAGCGGTAAACTGCCTGACATCTGATTGGTATGAAACTAGTGCATTCGGCTGTATTTGTCGGAATTCATTCAAAACAAGACATCTATATTATTCATTACTTTATTATTATTACATATTATTAGTCTTACGGAAAAAAACAACAATTAAAACATTATATTAAAAACAATACAAAACAAAACACATAACTTTTTCTTTTATATTAATGCTACAATCATCGCTTGTAAGTGATATTTAGGATTTTTGAGTTTTGATCATTCAATTTAAAGTCATACAAAGATATAAACATAAAAAGTCCCATCTCAATTTTAAGAATTTAATTTATAAATGATTTAATCTTTTCTACATCATTTTTACTTATAAATGAGTGGTTATAAAATAACCATTATCTTTTGACTTTTGTGATCTTTCATACCAGCATTTGTTTTAGTGTAAGTTTTTGCTCATTTATTGTTATAATTTGATACATAAAATTCCATTTCAGTTGTTTTGTGATTAAGACTAAGTTTTGTGATTTTTGTAAGTTTTTGGATCATTGTCAACAATACATACATTTATCAAAAATTAAAAAATTATGTTTATCTGCTTACCCCCGAGGCATTCAAGATGTAGGTGATTTTCTTCTTCAGAAGAACACCAACTAAGATTTTTAACTCAAACCGTTGCAGTCCGTCAGTCATATAATGGCAGTCAATGGGATCCACGGCTTTGAGGGTCAAAAAAACAGACACAGACAAAACCTGATTGTTGCAACCAATTAAAAACCAAAGAAATTACGTTTGCTTGCATGAACTCATCCAGAAGTGTTGACATCTGAGTTAAATATCTTTGTTTGTGTTCTACTGAAGAAACAAATTCACCTACATCTACAGCCCTGGGGGTAAGCAGATAAACATCAAATTTTCATTTTTGGGTGAACTAATTCTTTAAGTGTTTACCTCAGACAATCAAATGATTATGATATGAGTATATATTAGAGTGACAACATTTGTAGCTGTGCAGCCCTTTTTAAAATTTTACTTGGGTGAAAAGTGGATCTCGAGTATCCGAGTTGAGAACCTCTGCTCTAAAGAATGCTGGGTTAAAAACATCCATTTCTGGGTTATTTGGCATCCCAGCGCTAGTTAAATATGGGACATAACACATACTGGGTTACTTTGTCCCAGCTTGTTGGGTTAAATGTTTGTTTGACCCAACAAGTTGGGTTGTTGTATTTATTTATTTAGCATCTTTTTATCAATATTTCAACCACTTATAACATGAACAACCAAATCTCAGACCGCTGCCTCGTGTTTCACTTGTAGATGAAAGATACTAAGACTGACTCTATATACTGCTCATAAACAAACAGTACTGAAAACGGAGAACATATTTTAATATCGAAATAAATTAAATTAATTATTATAATGAATAAAATTATAATTTGTTATGCAAGGTGTTTCCCTCATACTGCTGATTCTCAATGACCGCTGCTGACGCATTTAGCTAACTGACTGACATGTCATTCCTGTATGTTGCGTTGTGTAAAATAAAATAATTTACAGCACAGTAAAGACTTTATAGATGACATAAAACTTACACAAGCCTTTATTTCAAGAAGTGCACCGGCGCTGAGAATCACTCTCTCCTGAAGAGAATGCAAAAAGGCCACGCTCTGACTGTAACTCAACAGTTGGGTTGTTTTGTCAGAGGAAGGGGTGTATTATAGTTTTAGCTGTCAGTGAGATTGACCCAGCTACTAACCCAATGGCTATATAACACAAAAACTACACAACAGTGGAAAAAACAACCAAACATTTGACCCAATAGGCTAGCGGCTGGGTAGAAAAAAATAACCCAGCATTTTTAGAGTGTACTATTAAATAACTATTAACTACAACTTTTGCCTCAATAAACACCTAATTTGCTGCTTATAAATAGTTAGTAAGGTAGTTGTTTATGTATGGATCAAGGGAATAAAACAGTAGTATGTGCTTTATAAGTGAACAGCCAATATGCTAGTAATATGCCTTCTAATAAGCAACTAGTTAATAGTAAGAATTGGTCACTAAACTAAAGAGGTACCTTTTTTAATTATAGTGCAAGCTAATATAAGCCTTAAAAAAGTTCATGTTTGTGAAACAAGTACCACAGTTTTATATGTCACATTATACAAGAGAATCAGCTAATATAAATGCGAATGTACTGTACATAAAATGCAAAGAATAACAAAAATTCACCCAAAAATGAAAACATTGTCATCATTTACTCACCCTTGTGTTGTTCTGAATCTGTATGACTTACTTTCTTCTGTTGAATACAAAAAAAGGCATGTGAAAAAGATTGGTAACCAAAAGATGCTGGTAGGAACAACAAGGGTGAGAAAATGATGACAAAACACAAAATTGATGACAGATCATTTTTGGGTGAACTATCCCTTTAATTACAGGTGAAAACTTTCCCTAGAATGGAAAGCAAGCAAAGCAAGGTCCTCTCAACTGACAAAGCTACAGTTATCAGCCAAGAAAATCCACAGGAGGCTCAAGACACTGTTATTTGTGATGTCTGGGAGCATATGACATGGCTCTCACAGAATTTTTCAAAGCACAACCAAAGGAACTGTAGGTAATGCATTTAATGATCAATTTTAATTATCATTAAATGCACTTAATTATGCTTTTTGGGAATACATTTAGTATCTCATTGTCTTCTGTGAGAATTATGAAGATGTTGCCATAGGTCCTGAATAGGTGTGTGCCTGTCTGATTGCTTTTGTGTGTGTATCCAAACATGAATGATATGTCATTATAAATTTGACCCATATAGGCTGTCCATGTATTTATTGGAGTGATGGGTTTCATATTTGGCATTGCACGCGCCACCAATATCTACAGCGACCCTTACCCAGCCTTTTCTGCCAGTAGTAATGTGCAATACTATTGTAATGTAATCTGTACACATTTGTTTTTAGTTTTTAATTGTTGCTTTGTTTATTTAAATGAATAGTTCACCCAGAAATTACAATTGTCATTTGCTATAAGAAACTGTGCTGGTCAGTCTTTTCCATACAATTACAATCACTATGGACTAGAAATTTCATGTTCAAAATGACGCAAAGGCATCACTAGGCAGTACCAAATATGGGATATTGTTTGGCAAGCTCTTTTTTCATATGGGCATGTTGAATATTTTTTTAGAACTTTGATCTGGGAATCACTGGAGTATTGCTGATCTTTTCTATCCTTGAGTTCATTATCGCCATCTGTATCTCAGGATTGGCCTGCAAAGCCACGTGCAACAAAAACTCAGTGGTCAGTGTGACACCAAACCAGGTATTAATGATTTAGTGGTAATGATTTAAAGGCAATAATCAGGGTAGCAGTAAATTTTATCTGAATGTGTATTTTAATTTACTGTACAACAAGCCACAACCACAAAGGTAAAGCTAGCACAATGAAAAGGAATTATAAAGTGACCAGAATATGTTCGACTGTAAACTGTATTTAGCCTAAGTGGTCTAAAACTAGGAAAATCTACTACAGTCGTCTAAATGTGCCAAAGCAATTGAAAAACAAAGCCTCTGGAACTGTCAAAAGTCCACTGGATGATGCGTAATGACACGTTTTACTTTGGGGGTAATGCATTTAAAGATGAATCCGAATTATGGATGATTATGGAAATGTTTTAGTATCATATTTTCTTCTGTTGTAAAATGAACAGAAAATTAAATGTGTTGTCATAGGTTCTCAGGTGAATAGATGTGTGATGGTCTGATTGTTTCAGCAGGGGTTTCAAACTCATTTTAGACTGAAGGATTGGAGAAAATGTGCCGTTGTGCAAGCTGAACTACTTTTTGTTAACCCTGAAATAGGGGTGTGCACTATTGACAAAAAGTCATATCTCAATATATATATTTATTCTTTAAAAACACCAAAAAAAAAAAACACCAAGCGGCTTGGAAGTGCTTAGAAGCTTCTGTCACCTCTCTGGTGCAATCTTGGCCCATTCCTCGCCTGAAAAGCTTTCAGATCACTGATAATCTTTGGTTTTTACATTGCCACTGCTTTCTTCAAATTCAACCAAATATTTTTAATGAGAATTAAATTTGGAGACTGACCATTTCACTCATGAACATTCTATGACTGATCCCTAAACCAAGCATAAGCAGATTAGGATGTTTACTTTGGGATGATTGTCCTGCAGGAAAGTCCATTGATCTTTAGCTTCAGTCTTTGCACCAAAGGCATCAAAGTTCTTGTCAAAATGGCCTGATACTTCAAAGAATCCATGATATCCTTTATACGGTCATGTTTTCCACTTCCTGCCACATTAAAACAACCCTATAACAGGACTGATCCACCTCCAAGTTTGATGATGGAGATGGTGTTCTTTTGCCTATAAGCTTTGCCTTTTTTGCACCAGACATACTACTGATCCATAGGTCCAAAAGTTCCAGTTTGGTCACATCACCTCATAAAACTTTCTTCCAGAACTCCACAGATCTATCCAAATGAATTTTACCATGTTCAAGTTGGCCTTTTTGTTCTTCTTGGTCAAGAGTGGTATTTGCCAAGATTTTTATGCACTGCATTGAAATGTTTTTCCTCCTTTCGTTGGTTCATTTTGCAAGTCTCTGGCTGTATCAACACCCTCAAAGGTTTTCTGGTGCAACAGCTATATCTCTAGGAACTTAAAATGTCTTGGAAATCTTCATGTACTCTTAGCTTTCTAATATAATAAAACTATTTCGTTTTATGTATTTTTTATAGCTCTGTTGACTTTACCATATTTGCTACTCAACTTCAGCACATGCATGGGCTAAATGTATGTATGTGTAACAGCCCAAGTTAATTCTGTTTTTTTTTTTTAAATAGAGTTTCTAAAGGCTTAATTGTGTTTTAAGGCAGTTTTGTTCCCTACCATAAAAATAAGTGATTTAAGACAGCAATCTTGAATAGGGGTTGAACAGTTATGACGTATCTGTGTTATTAAAAAATCCTCAAAAACTCAAAAACGTTACATTATATATTGACATTATCATTTTTAATATGCCAGCAAACTGTTGTAGACAAAATTTTAATAAAGTCCTGGACCTTCAGATAAGCTTTTTTTGTAAAGTACTGCAATCTTTGGGGGGTTGAATAATTTTGATTGCAACTGTATATAAATGTTTTGCGGAGTGTTTTTTGGTTCATTTAACCCTGCTATGGACAAACAAACATGAAACTGAAAGCGCCAGTATAGGTGGCAGCGAGAACCCCATCCCTGTTCAAAAACAGTTTCATTCAATAACAAAGTGAAGCAGAGCAAAACCTGGCAACGTTGTGACTAAAATGTAACTCACTAAAATCTTTTGTTGAAATGTTGTTTAAAATCATTTCATTTGCAATCGCGCTGATATTCAGGAAAATAACACTCTTGCCCATGTCATATTACTTATATTACTATATCTTGACATAAATATAAAATATATGATGGTTTTGCCTTATTGCCTTTGACTTTAATTCACAGAAACTTTTCTGATGGGTAACTTTTTTGTTTCTTTTTCAGAACACCAGTGCTGGCTCTCTGACTGTTGCTGCTCAGAATAAACTTGATCCGTGTGTCGTATGTACATTTTCCCCACCATTTCAGCACATTATAATAAAGCAGTAAGCCCTAGGAGCATGGTTTACAGTGATTTTAGAACAGCTATATAGAGGCACGGCACAGAGCCGAGAATGTATTAATGTACAGATTCATATAAAAATATTTTTTACATTTAGAGATTACAAACAAATTACAAGTAAATGTGTTGGGACATTTTAGTCAAAATTATAGCGATGTAGTGAAGATATGCTTAAGGCAAACAATTAAAAGCAATGCTTCAGTTTGTGCAGTCATTAAGCTTTCTACTTACTAACAAAAAAGAGTGCAAACTGAGTAGCTGATGCTTTTTCTCCAGACATTAATCTCAGTTGTCTTAGCTCAATGAGTCAATAATATTTTTATCACCAGATCAAGAAATTTGAAAACCCAATTTAAAAGTTCAGAACATTTTACAACTGTATGCAGTTACTATTCCTGTATATCATTTTTTATTCTCAGGCTTTCTTACTGTAGGTGAAAGCCTCTCTTGCTGAATGTGATCAGTGTCCTAACTGCGGCGATCATCTTTATTCTGATGGTCATGGAGAAGGGACCCGGCTCACAGGATCACCTTCGTACCAAAGACTATTCGTGTCCAGTTTTTGAGTGCTAAATGCATAATATGCAATACTTTGTATTAATTTCTGTCTGTTTTAGGTTTTTAATTGCTATTTTACTTACTTGTATTAAATGTGTTAAATACATGAATTACATATAAAACATTAAATACAATGCTTTAAGCATGAAATGTCCAGTGAGATAAAAGTTAAAAAATGGTCTGTTACTTGTGCGCCAATTTCCAAGTGTTCAAATGCCATATGATGCCTGCTTAAAATACAGTGTAAAAATATTTAGAAACTCACTCAATATAACTGATGAGATATTTTTCGTGAAACTATTTTCATATGGGCATGTTGAAATTTTTTTTAGCAATATGATCTGAAGATCCTCGCAATATTGCTGGTGTTCTCCATCCTTCAGTTCAACATCTCCATTTGTATCTTAGTATTAGGCTGCAAAGCCTCCTGCAACAGTGAGTGCTCAAGTGGTGATTATGACAGTGATTGGATACATAATTTAGTGCTGATTATATAATTGCCTTAACCAGGAAGGCAGCCCGTTTTATTGCAACAACCAATATGTATTTTAATGAAATGAGACACAAACACAAAGGGTAAAGTTAACAGAATATAAACCAACAAGAATATGTTCCATGGTAAACTGCTTTTAACCTCAGTGGTCTGAAACTAAGAAAATCTACTACAAAAAAAACCTGTTCATTTTTCAATAGACTTGTGTTGTTCATATTGCAGTTCATAATGTAGTTATGCTTCATAACAGATAACTCAATTTACTCCAAATTAGAAACAACAACAGCACATTATATTTTATGAAAAGGATACAGAAACTATACTTTAATCACTATAATCTCAACATACTTTATTGTAAACTACATCCTTTTTCCATTGCTAGACTGTTGAAGTGTGTGGGGCTTTCCTTTGTTATTCTTCACAGTATAGACTATAAAATAGTTTTTATGGTGTGTGTGGATCTTTTTAGCCTCTTGCTAGTTCTCTCAGTCACTATACTGATGCATTAGTGTAGTGATGGGGACACCACTGAGGCACCCACACAGACTGCAGGGTAACGCCCCCTGCTGGCCCCATTAACACCTCTTCTAGCAGCAACCTAGTTTTTCCCAGGGGGTCCACCCATTCACCCATTCACTGACCAGGCTCAACCCTGCTTAACTTCAGTGGGCAACCAGTCTACAGGGTGATATGGCACCTGGCTTGTCTGTTTTTTCAGTCACAGTGAGTAAATCCATACATCCTAAGGCTGCAAAAAATATATATTATATATATTATATTATATAAAATATTAAATTATATTATAGTGTTACAGGAATTGAACAGAAACAAAAAAGAGGGAGGATATTTGTGCATATTTCATAATTATTAGAAAATTAATCTACAGAGTTTAGTTCTAACCTTCATCAAACACATGTGAACAAGTTAATCAAGGTCTTCAGGAATCCTATAAAAATGAGAACTGAAGGAAGAGTTTTATTACATTATTGTAAACATACATTTGTTAGGTTAAGTCAGTAAAAACAAGGTAAACATTTGTATTACCTCAATGTGCCATCTGGGGGCAGTAGCTCTAAGACAACACAACAACACAAACACGCTGGGTTTGCATGTTTTATTCGGACATTCCACAGACATAATGATTTTTCCACTGGACAAACTGTATCTTCTGTCCCCTTACCCCAATCCTACCCCTAAACCTGCCATCACACAAAAAAATCTGCTATTTTGCTAAGAAATTGTTCTGTATGATTTTTAAGTTTGTTTCCTCATGAGGACCACAATAAATAAATAAATAAATCCATTTTTTGGTATTATTTTATTTGTAGAGACATGTGGTCCCAATGACATCGGGAATACCGGGACCACACACACACACTTCTGGTTTACTATCCATTTGGGAACTCTCTGTAGGCATAATGTTTTTTCTACTGTACAAACCGTGTATTCTATCGCCATACACCAACTCTACACCTAAACCTACCCTTTCAGAAAAC
>JAHKKF010535269.1:7398-19276 GCA_019740295.1 Labeo calbasu | reverse complement strand
ACAGCCAATCAGAGAGTGATTCTTACTTTCATTAGAGCACAGTAGCAGAA
The DNA here is from genome assembly GCA_019740295.1 of Labeo calbasu. Classification (NCBI taxonomy): domain Eukaryota; kingdom Metazoa; phylum Chordata; class Actinopteri; order Cypriniformes; family Cyprinidae; genus Labeo; species Labeo calbasu. The sequence goes on along the minus strand of JAHKKF010535269.1, from coordinate 19,226 downwards.
AATTAAAACAGAAATGGCAATCAAAATATATACAGCAAAATTACATTTTTAGCAATAACATATTAACCATTCAAGACACAGAAGTTGGTTATAATTATCAATAACGTCTATGCAAAGCGTTTAGTACCCGCTGAGCACGTGGATTCGATCTGTGTTGTATTTGAGCGGAGTCAACTCTCCTCTCAACACCTGCAGAGCTTCCAGAACTTTTCCGTCCTCCAAATACTCCAGATACTTCTGCTGTAACAACAGAAACTTCATCCGCTAGAACAAAAGAGAGAAAGAAAACAGATTGACTTTTAGTAGCACGGCAGTGACTCAAATATATGGCTGAAGAGTCCATTTTACATTCACATGACAGTCAGAACTAAAATGAAAACATAACTAAAGACGCGATTAAAACTAAAATAGCATAATATTGAATCTGAGCCCATGGTTGACAGGTTTTCACAACAAAACCCACCCAACTGCTATTTAAAACTAGTCTGAATCTAGCCCAGTGGCATTTAGGGGGAGTCCCCTGGTAAAAATTGTGTTTTGGGGGGTAAAATACATATTTCCTGGTGGGTTTCCCCTAGTAAAATTTGCATTCCAGGGGCTAAATTTCACAGTATTTGAGTTGCATCAAACCACAGATATTAAAGGAGAAGTCCACTTACAGAACAAAAATTTACAGATAATGTACTCTTCCTTTGTCATCCAAGATGTTCATGTCTTTCTTTCTTCAGTCGTAAAGAAATTATGTTTTTGAGGAAAACATTTCAGCATTTTTCTCCATATAATGGACTGATATGGTGCCCTGAGTTTGAACTTCCAAAATGCAGTTTAAATGTAGCTTCAAACGATCCCAGCTGAGAAAGAAGGGTCTTATCTAGCAAAATTTCATAAAAATAATACAATTTATATACTTTCTAATATCAAACACTCATCTCGTCTTACTCCGCCTGCACTGTTTTTCCCGTTAGGTTAGGGTATGTTGAAAAAAACACCCCCCTCCCATCTCATGTTTTCCCTCAACTTCAAAATCGTCCTATATCGCTGTTTTACCTTTTTTGTTAAGGGTGTTTGATCTTCTTTGCATGTTCACTGTGCAAAGACTGTGTCAGTACTTCTGCAGTGATGTAGGATGATATTTGGCGATTGGATTTGTTCGACATACCCGTCTTGAACCATAATACACAAACGTCAGGGAGAGCAAGACAAGAAGAGCGTTTGAGATGAAAAAGTATTTAAATCTTTTTTTTTTTTAAATAAAAATAACCAATCGCTTCACTAGATAAGATCCTTCTTTCTCGGCTGGGATCGTTTACAACCACATTTGGGATCGTTTGAAGCCACATTGTGGAAGTTCAAACTCAGGGGACCATATCAGTCCATTATATGGAGAAAAATCCTGACACGTTTCCCTCAAAAAACATACTTTCTTTACAGCTGAAGACAGAAAGACATGAACATCTTGGATGACAAGGGGGTGAGTACATCATGTGTAAATTTTTGTTCTGGAAGTGGACTTCTCCTTTAAAAAACAACCCCCAGCAACAGTGTTAAAGTAGCCCACTTCTGCAGGAAACCCATAGACTTGGCAACATCGTCTGAGCCCGTTTTTAAGGACACAGACAGTGTGAAAGCAAAGACTACTGGGTTCTTTTTAAATTGTTTTACTGACACCAGTGTGTGTTTTTTTTTTTTGGAAGAGGAAACACTCTGGTCTTCACTCTCAGAACGACAAACACTAAACTGGACAGAAGAGACACCAAAAACAAAATTATAACCAGTTAAGCATAAGTTATAACTTAGCCTAGTTTTGACCTTAAAGGTATAAAGTTCACTTCCAGAACAAAAATTTACAAATAATGTACTCACCCCGTTGTCATCCAAGATGTTCATGCCTTTCTTTCTTCAGTCGTAAAGAAATTATGTTTTCTGAGGAAAACATTTCAGGAATTATCTGTGGTGCCGGCGAGTTTGAACGTCCAAAATGCAGTTTAAATGCAGCTTCAAAGGGCTCTAAACAATCCCAGCCAAGGAATAACGGTCTTATCTAGCGAATAGGTCATTAAAAAAAAAATTAAAAAATAAAAAACACAAATTTACATACTTTTTCAACCTCAAATGCTCATCTTGTCTAGCTCTGTCATGCGCATACGTGCCTTGTGTAATCTGGGTCAAGACAGTAAGGGTATGTCGAAAAATTCATTTTGTCCTACATCATCCTACAACGCTGTTGTTTGCCCTTTTTTTTGTAAAGAGTGGTAAAGGTGAACACTGAACACTCAGTACTTCTGCAGCGATGTAGGGCAATTTTAAAATGAGATGGGAGTTTTTCAACATTCTCTAACTGTACTGACCCAGAATACACAGAGTACACATGCGCATCGCAGAGCTAGACAAGATGAGCATTTGAGGTTAAAACGTATATACATTTTTGTTTGTTTTTTTTTTTTTTAGAAAATGACAGATTGTTTCACTAGATAAGACCCTTATTCCTCGGCTGGGATCGTTTAGTGCCCTTTAAAGCTGCAATTAATCTGCATTTAGGATGTTTAAACTTGTGGGCACCACTGAAGTCCACTATATAGAGATAATTCCTGAATTGTTTTCCCCAAAAAACAATTTCTTTACGACTGAAGAAAGAAAGGCATGAACATCTTGTTGAGAACGGGGTGGCATTATCTGTAAATTTTTGTTCTGGAAGTGAACTAATCCTTTAAAAGACACCAAGTTAAAACATACAACTAAGTATATTTTTTCCATTGCACCAATGAAATGACTCTGTGCATAAATTAAATATTTATGGAAGAATAATGGCTGAAATAACAGCAGATTGTGAACTGCATCTATAAGCTTATTTTTTACCTGACAACCTGACAAGTTCTTTAGACATTTATGATGTTGACCTTTACACTCACTTACATTTTAAATAGACAGAATATTATGTGAATGAACGGCTCTTCAAAATAACCTGATCTAAACAGCATATGCATGTCAAATAAAATCAATTCTCTTTTGTTAGTTGTATCAGTATTTATTTATTGACATTATTTTCAAATACAGTTTCATATTTACATACTTAATTACGTTATTTCATTATAAAGTATCAAACTTATTTTTACAGCACATTATGTGAGGCAAATTAAGTTACAATCAAATTCTGCTCACTAATTTGAAGGCTGTTATTGGATCATTAGGGGTAATTGTCATATAATGCGATTACACATTACTTTACAAAGAGCTTACAACCCATTAGCTCAGCCAAAAATGAACATTTACTGAACCTTTTCACTGAAGGAAGCGTTATTATGGACTCGATTTTGGCCAGAAGTGATGATTTAGTTAAAACGTCTTAATGATGGATCTGTTTCTTCGAAACAGACAACTTTCTACTTCACAAGATGTTAATCGATGGACTGGAGTGGTGTGGATTACTTGTGTATTATTGTGATGTTTTTATCAGCTGTTTGGGCTCTCATTCTGACGGCACCCATTCACTGCAGAGGATCCACTGGTGAGTGATGTATTGCTAAATTTCTCCAAATCTATTCCCATGAAAAAACCTTTCTAGCAAATTTTCTTTTTCGGGTGAATTAGATGTTACCAAGCTTCTGCCATGGACTTTACATTTGCATGTACGTAAGAACTTTTGAACAGCTGGTGCCAACCTATGCAGAATGATTTCTATAACACTTGTTCCAGATGAAGCTTCAGAAGCTTTCAGCGTTAAGAGTGCATGCGGGTGAGTCCAGCGGTCTTACCACAATAGCGTTGGGTGAATGCATCAATGCTTTCAGCTCGTTGAGGTCGTTTTCAGCCTGTGTCCCACAAAGAAACAAAAGCGTCAGTTCAGCATTTTCATCCAGCATTTTGGGGAAAAAATATCACCATTAACCTTATAGGGTTAAGCTTAGTGACAAAAGTCATTTTCAATTAAAACACAAAATTGTCTGAATTTAATATAATGGACCCCAAAAAGTATTGTATTAGACAGGAAAACAACAAAACTGTTGTTTATTTTAAAGGAAGATTAAAAAGCAAATCACAGATATAAATTCTAAACCAATACATACATTGTTCAAAACAGTAAGGAGACTATGACTTTTTTTTTTTTAAATGGGCTATCATTTTTAAATTTATCAGCATTTTCTGCACAAAATCCCTTTTTAAGAAACAAGCAGCAATATATGTTTTTAAGTCTGCCTCTATAAATAGATGGAAAACTAGGAGCGAAATAAGTGGAAAAATAGTTCATGGGGCCAGAAGACAAGGAAAAGTAAACCCAAAACCCCATTAGAAATGACTGCTTCAGCAATCCAAATGGTTTCTCAAGCCAGATGTACGATCGACTAAATGTGCAAACAATTTCTAGAGTTTGTCTTATGCCACCACGAGCTCTGAAAAGCTTATCCGTAAAGGTTGAGCATGATTATTGTTTCTGCCTGACATCTTAGAAGATTTTTTTTTTTTTTCAATAATCTAAACTCTGCTAAATTCAGATGAGATGGTCAAATAAACCTGCTTCTTCCTGTATATAATACAACGTAACTGGATTGTTTTTATTTCCACTTTTTTAAAATACACTGCAGTCAAAACTGCACGAGTCCAGACTCTTCTTTTCAGTTTAGTTATGAAGGGTACAGGAAAAGGAAAGACCTGCAATCATGTTCTGTAAAATCACACTTGTGGTTAGAGAATAACTGCTGCATGAAAAGATCAACACTTTTTAAGATAAAGTCTTGGCAGAGACAAAAACAAAACTCTCTATGCATGCAAAACCGCAAGGAATTTAAAAATGTCCTTTCACCCTCACTTCATATCTATACACATTTGCAAGACCTTTGACCCACAGTTCACCCATTAGTCAGCCTGCTCATTCTTAGTAAACATGACAAAGCATTCACAACTCATCTAGAACCCTGATTTCCATGACTGTTTTACTAAAACAGTATTGGAAATCAATGTTTCAGATATTTTAATTGAAACAGTAAATCCGTTGTGCACCACTGTTTGCCAAAAATGAAAAAAAAAAAGTTCAGATTTAATTAGATTTTATTTTAAAGGACAAATTTAATTGTTAATAGATTTTTAATGTTTTTTAAGAGATCTCTTCTGCTCACCAAGCCTGCACTTATTTAATCCAAAATACAGCAAAAGCAGTAATACTGTGAAATATTTTTTATATTTAAAAGTAACTGTTTTCTATTTGAATATATTTTAAACTGTAATTTATTCCTATGATCAAAGCTACATTTTCAGCATCATAACTCAGTCTTCAGTATCACATGATCCTTCAGAAATCATTCTAATATGTTGATTTGCTGTTCAAGAAACATTTATTATTATTATTATCATCATCAATATTTAAAACAGTTGAGTACATTTGTTTTCAGGATTCTTTGATGAATAAAAAGATCAGCATTTATCTGAAATAAAAAGCTTTTGTAACATTATACACTATACCATTCAAAAGCTTGGTCAGTAAATACTTTTATTTAGCAAGGATGCATTCAATTAATCAAAATTGATGATAAAGACGTGTAATGTTACAAAAGATTTCTATTTCAGATAAATTCTGTTCTTCTGAACTTTCTATTCACCAAAGAAAACTTTTCAACATAATAATAAATGTTTTTTTGAAGAGCAAATCAGAATGCTAAAAATTCAGCTTCGAAAGCACAGAAATAAACTACATTTTAAAATATATTTAAATAGAAAGCAGTTATTTTAAATAATGAAAATATATTTGTAAATTTTAGTGTTTTTGCTGTACTTTGGATCAAATAAATGCAGGCTAAAATTTGTATTTTATTCTACAAAAACAGAAAAATTAAAATAGACAAAGAATTATGAACAAATAAAACATCTGATATGGAATTATTAGTGTTAAAATACAATAAATTATTAAATGAAAGTTTTATGAATTCAAATGATTAGGCATCCTTTTTGATGATCAAATTTTAATTAACTGAAACAGAATTACGAAAAAAATAGAGGATTTAAGGGGCGGGGGTGTGCGGGGTTTCATGGATTTCATAGTGCCCCGTTTATTGTACTTCAATAATGCAAAAGTAGCCACTTCATCCACTAGGTACTGACTGGATTGGTGAAAAATGGTTGTTTGTTATTTCAGCTATATTCATGGTTAGATACAAGTGGAAAATAGAATGAATGAGTAAATAAATATCAACAACAAATAATAAAAAGTTTCCATCAAACCTGTTAATAAGCTCTTAAAAAAATTAGTAGCTGAAAATCGGCCACAAGACAAACATATTTCCTTTACTATACACTGATGCATCATGCAAAACAAAAGCAAGGAATGTAATTAAGAAAGTACTGGGCTTGTAAATAGTGTCAACTTTGACCAAACCAGGATAAAAGTGACCGTCTCTCTAAGCTTAAGATATAAACCACTAAAATCATGACATTATATCCACCTTATTTTTCAATGCGGAAGTAAGCTGTTTTCTGGTAATGTGTAAGACGTTCGGTTCATAATCCACCACAGGGAAATAACGAGAAGAATATCAAAGTGCAGTAAACGGTAAAATAGTTTGCACTACAAACCAGTGTGTTCATAATTAAGATAATACATTAAAATAATATGGTAAGACACACCAGTTTGCAAAATCAAGCAGCAAAACAAGCTTTCTGTGCAGCTAAAAATATCTGGAAGCGGATGAGACCGGAAGCCAGACAAAAAAAAAATTCAAATGGCTGCACCCACTCTTATGGGAAAAATAAGGTGGATATGACGTGTGGCATAAGCTCACCTTGTCCCATTCGCCTTCCATGACGTGGTTTCGGAACTTTGTGGCTGACGGATGCTCCAGTCTACAGCCAGATTCCTGCATCAACAAATCCACCGTCTGACTAGAAAAGAGACAGAGAGACCTCACACACATGAGCAATGCATTACAGTGCATTCAACACTTCTCATTTATCTGACATTTGACAACAATAAGTAAAGCTCAATTGTTTCTATTTGCCATCTTTGAAGTGCTGCTTCCATCCCATCTAATGTAAAAAAATCACGGTTAAAGATCTACCTTTTTGTGTCTTAACATATGTATTGTCGGTTTCATATTGGCAATAACACATGCATGCATTGCTGTGTTATTAGAAATAGAAAATAACCACCACTGAAGGAGTTCTGGAGGATTTTTTATGCAATTACAAGCAACACTCAGCCATGTCGCAGCTGAAATCAGCACTCTTATGTGTGTCATATTGCTTTATTATGACATGTAGTAGTCCTACATTTACAATTTCACATTTATGTACATATATCTTTAGACAGAAAAACACAGACGAGCTCAAACATGCTGATGGAAATGATAGCAGTGACTGGGACGCTACTGACAGGTAAAGGCTTCTAGAACAGTGTGAAAGTGTTTTGAATGCAGGGTCTGACAGAATGACGTCATGCTATGATTACAAAAGAGAGTGTGTGTGTGTGTGTGTGTGTGAGGGGGGAGGGGATGGATGTTTTCAGTTTTCTTGATGTCTTCGGTTCATCTTGTAGTCTAGATCTGGGACGTGTGTGTTTAAGCAAGCTGAATTGTGATTATTCTGGATTCATGTTTTGGGGTTTGCATCTGAATAGCAGCTAATGGCTTTAGCAGATCTTCACTAAAATTAGATTCAAGCTTCTTTCTAATGTAAACCAGCTGCTACACACACACACATTCCACAGCCGCCATTAAAAGGCAAACACACAGAGAATGTCATAATGATCTGATAATGCGTATATGCAATATATCAGCAAAGGGATGCTTGCAATTAACCTATCTATACTTTTGACACTGTTAAAGCTAAAATACGTTTTCGGGGCCTGACAAACAGTTGACAGAGACGTACAGCTGTCATCTGTGAACGCATCTCTCTTTGTGTGAAACTGACTAATATTCTAGGTTAAATTATAGATGTGTGTGTCTCATTTTGTCGGGGAATAAAGCATTGTTTTGTTTTGAATGTCATTAAACTTGATTTTTAAAAGATCGACGTCGGCTCGCTTCGTTGAGCACATAACGGCTGCGAAATCTGCGATCTGTCAAACCAGAACCGACTCGGTCCGGTTGTGCTTCTCAGTACCGCAACACTTACTTCAGCCCTAACCCGTGTAGATGCTGTCCGATCAGGCGAATCACGTCCTCCTCCGCCTGAGACAGACGCTTCTTCTTTTTCAGGGAACCCGAACCAGTCCCGGAGGCCCCCGAAGCCGAGCCTGCGTTGCTTTGGAGGCCGTTGGCATCTCCGTTCTGCGTGCTGGCTGGGTGGTTCTGCTCCTGTCCGGTCCCGTTCGACTGCATGTTGGTGCCGGTTCGGCTGAGGTGGGTCGCTGACGGAAGGCCCGCTGAAGCCCCGGGCTCTCCTACTCCCTCCGCCGCCGAGGCTCGGTGCTTCTTCCGCGGGGGCGGCGACGCTCCGCCGGTGTCCGAGTCGGAGGAGGAGGAAGCGGAGGCCAGAGTTTCCTCACCGAGAGCGGCCGTGGTTAGAAGCCGGTGAAGCCCGGGGGAGGGGAAAGAGGCGTCGGGCTCCCGCGGTCCAGAGCGCGTTCCGTGCGAGGGTCGTTCGTGTTGTTGTTGTTTCTCTCCAAACAGCTGCAGATCTAATGGCGTCCAGACGCGCTGACGTCACCGGACATGCCCCTGCTGCCTCACTTCCGGGCGGCGCTCCGGCCAAAAGGGGGCGCACGCAGAAAATTACCACTGACTATTAATTCATCAATAACTATGATCACTTTCTTATCTATCTATCTATCTATCTATCTATCTATCTATCTATCTATCTAGTATTAAGTCTACATAAGGCTGAAACGTTTTCTCAACACGTTTTCCAATTACACAATATTTATAACCCTCAAATGTCAAGTGTTTTTACATTTTTTTAAAAGCTAAATTTCTGATTAGTAGTATTACCATCCAAAGGTATTACTGGACTTTTGTTTATTGTTAAAATTCAATAAGAAGCTACTAAAATTTGACTGTTTAATGTACCTTTTAGGCTTTTATTGGCTGTTTAATGTACCTTTTTTAGTCATTAAATCATTTTTCCCATTCAATCAAACAACAAAACACTGAGGACAGCATAAAGAGCTGCTAAATCCACAATCTACAAAAATCCACACATTTTGAGAGCCGTAATCTGATCTATAACCAAGTGTTTCACAGAGTATACATAAAACAAAGTGAATGTCATGAGTGAAACGTGAGTTTATAAAAAAGCATTGAAATATCAGACAGCCTGCTGGGATTGAGATATAGACCTGGAGATGGTTGATTATTAAAAATGACATGGAATGTCAATAAGAATATGGTCTCAGTGTGATGTTATATGTGAAATATAAAATTAAAACTCTTTCTTCTGTTGATGCTCTCATAGTAGAATTAAAATAATGAATGATATACAACATTTTTCATTTACTGTTAAAAAGGTGTGTGTTTTTGCATGTCTGTCCATTGGATGCATACATTTTTTAATCAGCATTTTTTAGGGAAAATGCATAAAGCATGAAAAACACAATAGACCAGATGGTGTATTTTTGATCTGTCGCAATGATGGAACGTTTTTTTTTTTTCAAAAAATACAATAAATAATGGAAAATTTACAGTTAATACAACCTTTGGCTGTTGTTTTTATAATGTTTCTTTACTGTTGTCTATTGGGTAGTGCATGTGCTGCCGACATGTTGAGCTGTTGAGCTTTTTTATCCCCTTTCCATTGTTTCTATTAATAAAAAGTGGAAAAGGCCCAAAATAACATAAAACAAAGTGTCAACATCCTTCTCATCCTCAGTCTTCTCAGGATTTGTCTGGTATTTGATGTGGGAGAGAGACTGTAGTTGTCTTTGGGACAATTTTGTCTTTGCCCTTCATGAAGAAAGTGAGCAGTTCTCCTTTTCCTTTTACATAGATGGGTCCTCTTCTGACAAAACGGAAACCATACTCCTTCAGGATGTTATAGCAGTCCTCCACCACCTGGGGAGCACCAGAAAAATTAATATTCAAATCAGTGTCATAAGTTAGTTCTGCATCATTACTGGCGTTAAGACGGATATGTCTTCATCTCTAAATTAAATTCTGTTGCAAAAGTTGCATTAGAGGTGGGAAGTTTAGGAAACTTCTGTGAATCAGTTCAGACTGTTTCAGTGAAGTGAATTCAGAAATGATTCAAAGAATGTTCATCGTCACTCAAAAATGTTTATGGTGGTCTCCAGTTATCAGTTGTTTTATTTTAATATGTGAATTTTATGTATTTATTAAACATATATAACTTAATTACACTACCAGTCAAAAGTTTTTGAACAGTAAGATTTTTAATGTTTTTTAAAGAAGTCTCTTCTGCGCACCAAGTCTGCATTTATTTGATCCAAAGTACAGCAAAAAACAGTACAATTTTGAAATATTTTTCTATTTAAAATAACTGGTTTCTATTTGAACATATTTTAAAATGTAATTTATTCCCGTGATCAAAGCTACATTTTCATTTCATTACTCCAGTCACATAAACTTCACAAAAGATTTCTATTTCAGATTAATGCTGAACTTCCTATTCATCAAAGAAACCTGAAAAAAAATTCTACTCAGCTTGTTTCAACATAATAATAATAATAATAAATGTTTTTTGAACAGCAAATCAGAATATTAGAAAGGTTTCTGAAGAATCATGTGACTGGAGTAATGATGCTAAAAATTCAGCTTTGAAATCACAGGAATAAACTACATTTAAAATATATTCAAATAGAAGACAGTTATTTTAAAGAGTAAAAATATTTTAGTTAAATATTTTTTAATATTTAGAAATGTTACTGCTTTTCCTGTACTTTGGATCAAATAAATGCAGGCTCGGTGAGCAGAAGAGACTGCTTTAAAAAAAATTAAAAACTGGTAGTGTATTTTAAAATAATAAACAATAAATTATTACAGTTTTTCTCGATTGCTAAAACACTATAACCAGTCTTTTGAACTAAAATTTCAAAACCATAATGGCATTTTTCCAAAAGCACACCCATTTCCCTGAACTATACTATAGTGTTTCTATTCCCCTGCTTTAACACATGAGTCAGATTTGGTGAAATGTTACGGCAAAACTCTACACACAAATCCCTACATTTCTCTGGGCTTACACCATGTGGTCATTTAGAAAGCACTAGCATTCAGTATCGTTCACTCAAGTCTGCAAAGTTGGAGCTCAATTAGCACACAATTACCCAAGTGGAAACACTAGGAGTCAAAATTGATCACACACCAAATCAGAACCTTCGATTTAGGGCCAAAGTCAGCTTACACTAACTTTACTGACTAACATTTCTCAGATTAGAAATGAAATTCTCAGAACTACTTGTTCAACCTCCTCATCATCTAGTCACTTATGCATCATAAAATGTTTAAATTTTTTTTAATAAGTTGTGTTTGCTTTGCAGTTTCATGCAACTGATTATGTAACTGATTTGTCTGCGGTTTCCTACATTATCAGTTCCTACTGTCATGTTGCTCAAAATGTATTACATTACTATAGTCTTACCCCTCAAAACATCAAGTCATTAGCTCATTGTATATGTCGTTACAGTAAATGCTACATTTTTGATCTAGTTGTCATAAACTGTCACGCATATTCTACACATTTCTATTAGACTTTTTGTAAATTTGCTGTTTCAAGTGAATATTGACTTTCACTAATGTGGAGACTACAGATCAACCAATGATAAAGCAGTTCTCTGAAATAGCTCAAACATACATCTCAACATCTCATGAACCTTCAATTGGAAAGCATATATAGACAGAGGACAACACAAGAGTTACAAATTCTGACAGTGGACTTTCTAATTTATA
>JAHKKF010535267.1:360-21160 GCA_019740295.1 Labeo calbasu | reverse complement strand
TTTGATGGACGTATAATATGTGTCAGGAGCATTCACTCAGTATCATTATCTCATTTTTGACCGAGATGGCTTTTAGCTGGTTTTGCATCTGAACTCTTTAAATTAGACATCTTTAAATTTTTTACAGTGTATATATAATTTTTTTCTCATGCTTTTGCTTTCGGAGTAAACATTATATAATATATTGCTTCTATGAAGTATGATAAAACTATTCAAGACATTTAAATGATTATATTATGTTATATACTATTTTATAATCAGACTGCAATATTAGATTTAATCTGTGCTGATCTGTGCTGATCGGAATTCCAGTACAGATGTTCAGTCAGCTGTTTAAGAAAACCAACCAACCAAAGCAAAAAGAAAGAAAGAGAAACAACACAATGCAGGCAAAATGAACTCCATTTAGAGCCTTACAATAACCCTTTTCTACCCTGACAGAATTTGTTACATTTCAATTTTCTTTGAAGTAGTTTTCGGCACATTTGATGGCGAGCTTCGAAAGCACAGCATTATCGGCGCAAGAATGGGGCTTTTCAAGGTGTTTATAGATTTCAAAGATCTCTCTCTTGGAGAGCACAGATTGTGTGGTCTGATTGGCTCATTCCCTCAAGAGTCACTTGAAAAATCCGCAGTATTTGGTCTAACTCCCGATACTATGCGCAAGCCATCCTAAGACTCCAAGGCATTCGCTTTGTGGCGGAATCTGCTTAGGTTTAGTAAGCATAAAGAAGTCCTCGCGCACACGTACGCGCCCTTTCCACAAAAAGGTTCCCGAGTGCTAAAATCGAGGAACGGAGCGACCCATCCACTAAGCAAACAGAATGAACTAATGGATCAGCCATCTTCTCCTCCCATTCCAATTATCCAGAGCCATGTTAAGAATATGGCCACGTCGGTAAACGCTGATGCTAATACAGATAATCCCTTACATACATATACATATCACATTCAGACCGGTCACTTAGCCACCGAACCACCCAAGCAGTCAGAGTGCAGGAGTTGAGACCGCCAACAGAGGGAAAGTGCATCCTTCAGGTTTGAACAAGCTAATGAGGAATATGTAAATGATGCGGGGGCTTATGAGATTACCACTTGTTTGATAGTTATTACAGGTGTTAGTAAACCAGAATTAGGAGCCCGGTTAATGCTGCTCCATTCAGACCCTGATTGATCCCTTAATACAGGCATTTGTGGTCATGTTTGCTTCCCTGAATTGTGCTGTGGTGGGTCCAACACTAAGTTGCTTTCCATTTCTCTAGCCTCTGAACACAACGACACAGCATACCTGGAAACCTTCACATCCAGTTGCACTGATAAGAACAGTTGCTCTGTGAAAGTATCCGTCTTATATTTCCCTCGCTTTGGAAGCGGCGCTCGCGAGTTAAAGAAGTCATTAAGCTTATCCAGACGCGACAAAAGAAAGATTTTGCAACGGCAAACAGGAGTGTCAAATCAAACAGAGATTTGCCAAAGAGGCTTTGGCGAGTTGGTGAGGTCCATACCAATTTGGAGATTTCAGTGCTCTCTTTCTCACTCCTGGGAAAATCACTGGACTTGTTTGAAGAGGACAAAAGCACTAAATATGAAGAGAACAACTCGAGAACGTTATGTAAGATTCGGCAAAACATTCCTCAAAGTGAAACAAAGCGGAATGTACAAACTGTGAAGGCAGCTGGGTTTGCAAAGAAAATCTTAACTAAACAAGCCTGTCTAAAACTACACTACAAGTCAAAAGTTTTTTTTAAATGTTTTTTTAAAGACGTCTCTTTTGCTCACCAAGCCTGCATTTATTCAATCCAAAGTACATGAAAAACAGTAAAATTGTGAAATATTTTTACTAATAAAAATAACTGTTTTCTATTTGAATATACTTTAAAATGTAATTTATTCATGTGATCAAAGCTACATTTTCAGCATCATTACTCCAGTCTTCAGTGTCACACTATCCTTCAGAAATCATTCTAATATGCAGATTTGCTGCTCAAAAAACTATTATTATTAATAATAATAATAATAACATCAACATTTAAAACAGTTGAGTACATTTTTTCTGAATTCTTTGATGAATAGAAGGATCCTAAGAGCTTTTGTAACATTATACACTTTACCAGCTTGGAAAAAAAAAACTTTTTTGGGGGAAAGAAATAGAAATTAATACTTTTATTCAGCAAGGATGCTTTAAATTGATCAAAAGTGATGATAAAGACAATTATAATGTTACAAAAGATTTCTATTTCAAATAAATGCTGTTCTTCTAAACTTTCTATTCATCAAAGAAACTTGAAAAAAATTCTACTCGGCTGTTTTCAACATAATAAATGTTTTTGAGCAGCAAATCAGCACATTAGAATGATTTCTGAAGGATCGTGTGACTGGAGTAGTGATGCTAAAAAATCAGCTTTGAAATCACAGAAAAAAATTACAGGTTAAAATATATTCAAATACAAAGCATTTATTTTAAATAGTAAAAATATTTTAAAAATTATTGTTTTTGCTGTACTCTGAATCAAATAAATGCAGGTTTGGTGAGCAGAGGAAGTTAAAAAAAAAATCTTTGACTGGTACTGAATTTGACCAGAAAAAAAGGTAAACTAAAGTGATATATCATTTACATTGGTATTTTAAATTTGTCTAAATTCCTCAACCACAGTCAAATTTCCCTGTCTAAGTCTGCAATTGTCAGGACCAGCTGACCATGAATATCCTGTGAGCCAATCAGTTTAAGACAATGAAACAGCATGTACTGCAGGAACTCAAGTAAAATCACACTGCTCACTGCAATTTCCTTCACCTGGACAGAACAATGGTCCAACATTTGTTTAGAAATTTCAAGCTAATTACTGAGCAGATCTTTCTTCAAGAGTATCTAAAACACACTCCTAATTTTACTATTATAGACAAATAAAAGTTTTCACAAAAGTATAAAAAATCATGCATATTGTAATTGTACACAGATGAAACAATTTTTACAAAATGATACAATTTTTAAGAAATTAAGTATTGTAACAAAAACACAACTAAAATGAGCCTCTTTTTAGAAATAAATTAGAAATATTTCAGTATGAAGATACCACTGTAACGATCTAGTTAAGTTTAGGGCTGTTAACCTATGTTGGAGTTTTTAAAAAAATGTAAAGAAAAAAGTCAACAAAACCTGTATTCTGATTAACAATGTACAATCATATCTGTAAACTATTTACATTTAATGTCGACATAAATCCAGCCCTTTTACTTTATGATGCAACTCGCTATCCGTGTGAGAATTATGTATTATTCAGTTCCGTGTGATCGTAATTACTGTGAAAATGCATTGCAAATTCATGGGAAAACCCACTTAAATAGTCTTAGAATAGATGGCTTAAGAATTATGAATTCAAAAGACTTTCTCTGCCGGATCCGAGCTGGCATCGCCCTCTGCTGGAGGCAAAACGAAATACAATTCTGGACGTACCGTGCGTAAGTTTTCATATTATATTTTATATATTTTATGATTTGATGAGGATGGGAAATTTACATTTCTTTTAGGTTTATCAGAACGAAAAAAAAAACTTTTAGTGGGATGACAGTAATTTATAGGTTAATGTTTTAATCGTTTATTTGTAATGTTTAGATTAGATAAGTTAAGAGAGTTTAAAAAGTAAACGTCCTTGAAAACTAACGTTTAACTGTAGATACCTAAAATAAATACATAATGTTTTGTTCAGGTTAGACGTCGTAATCTTGATAAAGGTTCTTCATTCATGATAAAAAAAAAACGTTTTGTTGTTAAAAATAAGCGTCTTTCAAAAACAATGACTGAGACAAACATGCATATAAAGTTATAAATGCTTTAAAACACTTTGGACATTCTCATTAAGCCAAATAAATATTAAGATTTAAATTGGGTGAACGTGCTATTCAGTATGCTTGTAAACAAATGATCTTTCTCTCGTTTCCCTTGAGAAAAAAAGCTAAATACCATGTCATTTCAACTCTGTTGCACCGTTTTAAAATTGATTGTGTTCCGCAACCTGAGGCGAATTAGCCCTATGCATTTAAACGTTTTCAATGGTATGTCGGTTTCTTGTGTTCCTCTTGTTCCGAATGTGGCCAACAACACAAGCGCGGTCATTGTAACAAGGCGCTATTCCTCCCTCGAAAAGACCAGGAACGATGGGAATTCCAGAAACGAGTATTATTTTGGAGGTGCCACCTATTTGCTGCTCATAAAAACAATATTTAGGTTGTGCTTGAGCGTTACCTCGTTGAATAGGCCCTATTCATGTGGGGTTAAGAGTGTAGCGTGGGTCCTGTGAGGAGGTAGCGTGGGTCCCTGTGTTTCGGGGAGGAGCTGTCAGGGCTTCGGAGGAGCGGGAGAATAGGGACCCGCCAGAGTCTCTTGCTTGGGTTCGAACTGCGGTGATTTAACTGCATAATCGGATTGAAAGTGAGCCGCGGAATTTATGTCAGTTCACATTTCATCAAACGGCGAGTGTGAATTGAAGTCGACAGAACAGAGGGTTAATCCAGAACTAAAGCCAAAATAATTAGGGGCCCCCATCTAATCTCCTGCTCATTCTAACACCCTTGAATGACATTAAAATATGGCAACGCTTGCTGTTGGCAGTCAAATGTGTTCCCTAACTTTAAACGGGCCAATCAAAGCCCAGGCTTTGCTGCATGGAAAAGCAGAGGTTTGTTCATTGAATCCAACATAGTTTTGAGTGTCAACCAGTGAATAATTCAAACAAACGATTTATGTAAGTGTAAACGAATTCAAAATTAATATGATTAATATGATAATAATTCTGTTAGAATATTATATATAAAGAGTTTTAATAGGCTTACTGGATTTCTTTCTAAATTAGTTAAATGCAAGCTCATGTTTTACATGTTTTTTGAGTCAAAAGGGGGGGAAATTAATAACATATCACTTTTTACTTTAACACAGATGCCAGCAAGTGCAAATACAGTTGAGGTCAACAGTTTACATACACCTTGAAGAATCCGCAAAATGTTAATTATTTTACCAAAATAAGACAATCATACAAAATGCATGTTATTTTTTATTTAGTACTGACCTGAATAAGATATGTCACATAAAAGAAGTGCACAAGAGAAAATAAGTTTTATTTTTATTTATAAAAAAAAATGTACATTTATAAAGATTAGTTAAACTTATACATTTATAAAAATCTCCCTGTTCAAAAGTTTGCATACACATGATTCTTAATACTGTGTTAATTACCTAAATGATCCTTGATCCCTGATGATTTTTTTTTGTTTAGTGATAGTTGTTCATGAGTCCCTTGTTTGTCATGAACAGTTAAACTTCCTGCTGTTCTTCAGAAAAATGCTTCAAGTCCCATATATTTTTGGGTTTTTCAGCATTTTTGTATATTTGAACCCTTTCCAACAATGACTGTATGATTTTGAGATCCATCTTTTCACACTGAAGACAACTGAGGGATTCATATGCAACTACTACAGAAGGTTTAAACACTCACTAATGCTCCGAAAGGAAAAGCAATGCATTAAGAGCTGGGGGTAAAAACGTTTTGAATTTGAAGATCAGGGTAAATTGAACTTATTTTATCTTCTGGTAAACAGGTAAGTATCTTCTGTAGCTTCTGAAGGGCAGTACTAAATTAAAAACAAAAACAAAACAACAACAACAATATTTAGGCAAAATAAGAAAAATGTACACACCTTCATTCTGTTCAACAGTTTACACCCCTGGCTCTTAATGCAAATACACTGGCACTGGCTCTGGCTCTTTGTGCAAATACACAAAATGCTGAAAAAAAAAAAAAGAATTTGTGGACCTGAAGGATTTTTCTGAAGAACAGCAGGCAGTTTATCTGTTCAGGACAAACAAGGAACAACTATCACTAAACAAAAAACAAAAAACAAAACAGCTGTAGATCAACACAGTATTAAGAATCAAACATCTGTAAACTTTTAAACTGTGTTATTTTTATAAATTCAACTATTATTATAAAACACTATGATTATAAAAAAGATGGGTACTCTACATCAATAACCAGAAATTAAGTCCATAACTGTGTTTGGTCAATAGCAAATTTAAGAAACAAATCTTTACTTACAAAAGCTATTATTCAGAGGGTAGCCAGATGGAGTAATCCTTAAACATTTTGTCTCTTTTTGTCTTTTCTTGGCTATAAATCAAAGATTTTTCCTCCAACATAATCTGCTCTCTTCATCCTTTTACTTGTTTCCTTTTGAGCTTATGCACATATGTGGATGTTAAATTACTTGGTTTTATATCTCAAATATTGAAGCTTAGCAAAGCATTGTAAAAGGAAGTGCAAAACTAAGTTTGTAATGTATTTTTTTAAGAATTTTCATACCATATGCCTAATCTAGAGTAGAATTGAGACTTTGTTTGCCAAATCTTAAGATAAAGTGTCACCACATCTGGAATATTCTAAAATACTCCCCTCATCTTTAGACAAAATCTTAACCATGGCCACCACCCAAACTCTGACCACAGCACAACTTTTAAAATGCTGGAATGTGAAGCATTTGCTCTAAAGCACTTGGAAGTACATTGGACATTGTGAATTGTTCTTAAAAGACAGATATTTTTTCAGATGCACTTAGGCCACAATGTACAAATACGATTTCTTGCTTTCACGCAACTGAAAACCTCTCAAATACTTAAATTTTACCTTTAATTAAACTCACAAATTGACATAAAGTGTACGTTTGTCCGTCCATTTCTGGGAGAGCTGAGGAGAAGCAGGAAGTCAGTCCAGGTCAGGAATGTCAGACAGGAAGTCCTCCCTGTGTTTGGACGACTACTTCTAAAATAGATTTCCCGTTCCCTCCGATCGGTAGGGTGGTGTTTCATTTAAGGTGGTGATAGGGGAGGGTGACCACAAACAGCACAGCTACATATCCCTCAACTGATAATACATCAATAAATAAAGGGGGCAGCCAAGTTATAGAAGCGACCCTTTTGTATATCCTACATACGTTTGCTCTGTAGTTATAAGGGACGCATCTCCACCCTTCTACGAGAAGCTACGTCACCCCACATCTCAGCCCAAAGGAACTATTAGCGTCAGAGGAAAAGCTCTGTTAGTCTGTCACAGTCCTCTGGTTATCATGGTGCCCTGCAAAGACAACAACGTCTAGTCACCAGCTATTTTTAGCACATACCGCTGCTAAGGAAAAAACGATAAAAGACAAAGGCTTCAAAGTTTACCTTAGAAGGTTTGCAAATTGTCAATAACCACAAAAACTGGCTGGTAGAAAATTGAAGTAATGCATAAAGTATAGTCAGCAGGTCATTATTGTAAAATAAACAGAGGCAGGGTGATCAGGACTTGCATCTTCCAGAAGCAATAATGACCCACAGCAGCAAACCAAATTACAGTAAAAGAGCAAGAGACAAAGGAGTGAAATGTGAGACAGAAAATAGCATAGCTATGAAGTAAATCGTTTACCTTAAGCTACAGTCAGTTATACAGTTTAGACTGCAGACAGCTGCAATTGACCAATCAGAATTATGCATTCCAGAGCTCTAACCAATTATAGTCTATTTTTGTATTAACTTACATCAGAATACATTTTAACACATCTTCACCAACAGTTGTTTGTACTATGACTTAATTTAGTCATGTTTGTATTGCATGTAGTGCGTGTTTGGCAGAGACCAGAGACAGATGTAAACACAGTCATGGGGTAAGTCACAGGCCACGACACTTACACAAATAAACACATTCATTAAGGGGCCTCTGAACTTAGATTCCTATCATTTTTGCTCTACAACCAGCAGCTGTGAGCGATCACAGGACACTGGTAGGAACTTTCTGGAACAAAACAAATGATTGCCTGTGACTTTGTCAAGCCACACACAAGCTTTGTTCGTTTATCCCAAGCACTTCTTCTAAAACATATTGGATTATAACTACCTCAGACACAGAGAGGCACTGTTGCACATGTAGGCCACCCCCACACTCACCGCTCACCATCTGGATCATTTAGAGGGCGGAGTGCCCGCTTTCCCTCCGTCCCTCTTGCGATCTCTCCCTTCCTCTCTTCCCTTCCTGCCGGCCTCTGAGCAGAGGATGTGTCTGGGAGTGTAAGAGAGGAAGGCTGGCGGTGAAGTGGGTATGTACCCTCTCTCTTCGTCCCCCTCGTTACTCTCTCTGTCTCTGGTGATTGCTCTATTTGGCGACACTGAGCAGGCCCTCTGGGCAGGGCAGTCTCTTAGTGGCGGAACGGTGGACGGTGGAACAACAAGCCTAAATGTCAGACGGAGATAAGAATGGCCAAGACAATCGTGAAGGTACACATCCTTTCTGTTTGTTTTCAATGGCATCTGAAAAGCGTTTGTTTATAATGTCATAATGTTGCACTGGTAGAGAAATCTATGTCTATCTACATCTATATTTATGTATATCTAGAAAGAATGAAAGAAATGTAATGAAATTTAAATATTAGCAGCATAAATGTTTCTGCCAGGGGAACGCAACATAATTGACCCCCTACTTCCATACTGTCCAGCCATATGTAAGTGTAGCCTACGTTTTATATATATATATATATATATATATAAGCAACTATGGGTTGAAGGACTTTCAATTCTCAATGACAGGAAATTAATACATAGGCCTAGTCGTAATGCACAATGTACGTAACGTATACAAAATACAAAAACCCAAACCAAGGTAACAAGGAGCTAATATAAAAAAGTACAGTCTAAAACATATAAAACAGTATATACATTAGCAAGGCCTGCAATTAAAAACAAAATATATTACTTTTAATATATAAAACGTTAAAGACATACCTACAACTTTTGAGGTCTTTAACTGATGGTATATGGTTTTTGTGCAAGCCATAAATCGTGGTTTGGCCGAATTCCCGGGAAGTACTACACTACCCACAAACCTGAAGAAAGAGCCACCAATTAGAGAAGTCACTGTTACCGTGGCGACACGAATGACAGCACAGCAGCACAGCTTAATGACGTATCTGAATCGGTCTCACAAGTCACAACACTGTTCATCAACTATGCATATTCACAATTGCTGAAAATATTTTTTTATATTAACACTTAAAAAAATATTATTACTACAAAAGTACAATTTTTATATTTAGTTAATATTGTATTACCGTGGCTGAAGATAGAGGATAGAACAGATTTGATAGAAGACTGCTTTGCATGATTTATTATGATTTATCAAGGAGGGGGTAAAAACATGCAGTTTCTGCCCTGAGGCTGTTTCTGAGTAATAGTATTCTTACATACTTTCCCGTGGGTGTTTCAGCTCTTGAGCACCCATGGGATTGACGAATATGAAATGGAAATTTTTAAACTTCAGACTTCGAAGTGATCAGGACATCACTTAGTCATTCTTTGGAGAAGAGAACAGTTCATCTGCTGAGCTTAAGACTTTGCTGATGTCAAACTCTTTTAGATTTAGCCTTTTGCTGGTTTAAATTATCTCAGGAATACCAGGAAAAATGAAGACTTTCACTATTGAAGTCATTCATTGTGCAAGTCAGACAAAACTCTCTCTCTCTCAAAAAAGTATGCATTCTTTTACACAATCAGCAACAACTTCAATTAACATTGCTGCTGCACAATTCATTGGAATTTTCTATGCTGTGGGCTTAACCCGTTTGGCTCAGTAGCATATGGGCTACATATTTTTTTCTGTATTTTAACTGACAGATGCCCTTGTCCCAGTCGAGGTGTGGCCAGAGCTGGAGAGAGCCGAATGTTTGGCTCGGGGTGCTGCGCTGAAATGGGCCTCAGGTGTCTTTTGTCGTCCAGAGCAACTGGAGAAACTTGGACAATACAAGAAAAGGGAGAGTCAACGAACTGCGTCGATTCATTCAAGGTTAAAGGTAAGTAGTGATCATTATTTCACTTCAATTAGAAAGCCTTTAAAAAGTATTCGCGCAACAATGTCTGCAAGAGAAGTCATCTGCTCACTTGCATTTTTCTTAAGTCAGTTGTACAGTCCTACCTGGAAGGTGTCGACTGGGGCCTGGGTCAATTGCGAGAGGCACGAGCTGAGCTGAGGGATGTGTCTCATGACTTGCACAAGGCTAACTTGGAGTCGAGGAAAAATTCGGAAGAAGTAACTACACTGGAGACACTTCGAGAAATTTCTGTCACTCACTGCCAGCTCCTTGCTGCAGTTAGTAACTTACCACGGCTCTATAAAGGTTAGTGATTTCCTGCTTTGCATAACCTCTACAGATATTTTGGTTAAGCCTTCAATGCTTTAGAGCAGGGGTGTCCAATCCTGGTCTTGGATGCCCAAAATCCTGCAGAGTTTAGCTCTAACTTGTCTCAACATACATGCCTTAACATTTGTTCCTGAAGACCTTTATTAACCTTGGATCAGTTGTGTTTTTAAATTAATCATGGAGCTAAACTCCGTAGACTCCAGGAGCCTACGGGAGCAGGAGCAGGATTGGCCATCATTGACTTAGAGCCAAACAATCTCAAATACATAAAGGTACTTGAAAACAAGCCCTTCTAGCCAAGCAAGTTCAATTATATGAGTTGGTGCATTCCAAAGTGTGGTCATTAATAACGCAAGCATGCACACTGCAGTGGCGCAATAGCGGGTACAATGTAAAATGTTTTGGACTCCAATTAGATTTTTTCATTTAGGTCTACTACTGTCAAGGCAGAGCAAGAATCTTGCTGACCAACATAGTCGCTATTAAAGTCGCTAGGTACTACACGCATATAACCCATTAAAGTCCTGAAGTTTGCCAAAGTAATGCAAGATTGCACTCTTAGTGTGTGGGGCTATCATGTACCATGTCATCTCTTTCATCTCAGTGCGGAGTATGGTGCTAGAGACAGAGAGACTAGTGGAGTCTCGAAGACTATTGGAAGCTCACGCCCGACTAATGGAACTAGAACGCTGGCAGGATGAGGTACTGCTACAGCTCCAGGGAGCCAGGGGATCTTCCGGGACAGGGTTAACCTCTGAGGATGAGGAGTTAGTGCGAAATTACTTCTCAGGTGTTGGACGTTTGGTGGATGCCCTTGCCAAGGAGCTCTGGGCAGTGGTGGGGAGTGGCTTGTCACTTGCTTGTCAGAACCCCACGCTTTTTGTGTCAGCTGTACGGATAGTAGAGCGTGAAGAAGCACTAGATCAGATGTTTCTGGAGGAGCGGAGGTCAACATCAGGACACAACACACCCATGCCCCCTGGGAGACCACGTTGCTGGAGGGACCACTTCTTCAAGGTGTGATGATGAGTTTCCTATTGGTTGACGTACCACAGGGGTGTCCAAACTCTATTCTGGAGGGCTGGTGTCCTGCAGAGTTTATCTCCGACTTGCTTTAACACACCTGTCTGGAAGTTTCTAGTATGGCTAGGGCAGGGGTGCCCAAACTTGGTCCCGGGGGGCCAATGTCCTGCAGAGTTTAGCTCCAACTTGCCTCAACATACCTGCTAGGAAGTTTCTAGTATGCCTTGTAAAGCTAAACTCTGCAGGTCAGTGGCCCTCCAGGACCAAGTAAGGGCACCCCTGGACTAGTGAGACCTTGATTAGCTGCTTCGGGTGTGTCTAATTGGGGATGGAGGTCTGTAAGACAGTGGCCCTCTAGGAGCAGGTTTGGACACCTCTGAAGTATCAAAAAAAGTTTGGCTTTTTTGAATTAACATGTACCTTATTAAACTATTTGGTCAGGTGATGGAGGAGGCAGTATCGGCACGTTTCCGTAGTGTGTCGTACTTGCACACTCGTGGACCAGGGCTTGCAAGTCACTTGTCTGCACTACAGCATTGCATTATGGGAGATCTTTCAACAGTGCGGCATTTTCTGGAACAGTGTGTTCCGTCTCACTATCGTTTAACAAGAGCTTACCTGCGTTTCTGCCACCAGTTCTTGCAGAACCATCTTGGACTGGTTAGTGGATGGGAGCTAGAGGGTGGGGAAATTTTTGCTGTTCTTAACTGGGTTCTGCACATATACAACAGGTAGGTAAAAATTTCACTTAAATCAGAATTTGGTATATGGGTAATCAGAAAGTCCTACATATGAGAATTTGTTCTTTAAGCTCAGAGATGATGGGTGAGCCAGCCCTTGTAGCTGAGCTAAACCTTGAGGACCTGGGACCTCTCATATCTCAGGAAGGTCTCGAGCAGCTGCAGAACAAATATGTCCAAAAAGTTAGGGTAAGACCAAGGCAAGGGTTTTAGTCTCTAAACCAGGGGTCTCCAAACTTGGTCCTGGAGGGTCAGTCTCCTGCAGAATTAGCTCCAACTTGCCTCAACACACCTGCCTGGAGGTTTCTAGTATTCCTAGTAAGATATTGATTAGCTGGTTCAGGTTTAATTAGGGTTGGAGCTAAACTCTGCAGGACACCAGCCCTCCAGGACTGAGTTTGGAGACCCCTGCTCTAAGCTTTTTAAGATTTACATTCTATTATCTGGATCAGGGGTAGGCAAAGCCGCTGTCCTGCAAAGTTCAGGTCCAACCCTAAACAAACACACCTGAACAAGCAAATCAGTGTCTTCAGGATTACTAAGACTACAGGCACGTGAAGTTTTTTTAGGGTTGGATCTAAACTCTGCAGGACAGTGGCTCTCTAGGGCCAAACTTGCCTACCCCTGGTCTGGATTAACAGGCCACAAGTTCTTGAGATATTGTACTGTGTTTGTTTGTAGAAGAGTGTCTCAGAGTGGATGCACAAGGCTCTAGAGGTGGAGCTGACAGACTGGCAGAGGGATCAGGAACCAGATATTGACCATGAAGGCTGTTATCACACCAGCCTTCCAACCATCATCGCTCAGGTACTTTAACAATGGCTTGATCTACAATGAGCAAAATTTTCCTTGATATTGACACTGATATATATATACATATGTGCTGCTGTGGTGTCTGGGTTGTTAGATGCTAGAAGAAAATGCACGGGTGGCCTTGATGATAAGTGAAGCTCTGCGGGACCAGACAATCCAAATGGGTCTTTATGAGATGGAAAACCTCCTCAGCCGGTGTGTACATTTAATAAAGTTCTAAACGTAGGTTCAGGAGGAGCCTAATCATTCAGTCCTGTCAATCATCATTACAAGCCTACATAAGCAGCACTCTTTGCACCATCCCAGCATCAATTCTTCTTTCCTCCACCTTCACCATCTCCTCCTTTATTTCTGTTATTCTCCCTCTATGTAGTATCACAATGGGGCCTCGGGTTCGTAGTAGCCCTTCACTGCAGTACACAAGATCCAGGGGGCGAGGTTACATCCACATCCAGAGAGTGGAGATGGGTAGGTTTAAGGATGACGGGGTGGAAACAGGTAGGTTTAGGGATATGTAAGTTGGGAGGAGATCTAGGTCCAACCTCGCCCTCTGGATCTTGTGTTCTGCAGTGAGGACCATATCCAGGTTCGAGCCTCCACTGAGGACAACAAGCCAAGTTTGTTTACCATCAGAACTGGATGAACAGGCGAACTTGTGATATAATACCAGGATATCATAACTCTTAATGATGATATCCAACGTTTTTGTACTTTCCTCTCACTACATCTAAACAGATTTCGGGATGCAATCATAGAATTTGGGAAGGAGCATCGCAGGGATTCAACCATAAACAAGTTCTACCTCCATTATCTCCTGGCCTGCATCAACAACTGCATCATCCTCAAGTGAGATGGTGTACAAGTATCTTTTTACAGTATGTCTGTATTTATGTGATGTTTGTTTGAAACTGTGTGTGTTTTCAATAGTTTTGTGTGCGTTGGAGGTGCTTGTAAGCAGTATGATTAAATCTCAAATTTAAATGCACATCTAGAACCTCCACAGAAAGCCTGCAGCAGCAGTTGTGCTCTTTCCCTTCAAACCGGTATTCTCGCATTTCACTTGGACCTCTGGCGGGCCTGGACCGTGCTGTGAAAAAGGCATGTCGCTTAGTCATGGACCATCTCTTGTTTGAGTTGCAGCCTAATCTACAGGAGCTCCTGTCTCGTACCTGGCTGGACCAGGGCGAAGTAACTCCAAATATGTGTGGGGTTTTAGAACGTCACTGTGAACTTTACAACAGGGTGCGACAACCTTGTTGCCAGGTTAGTGACATAGAGCACACAATAAAATGAGAATATATTTTTCAACAACTTGTGTAAATGAAAAAATGACAATCAAAAAACCCTTGCGTCATGCGATCTCCATTATCTACAGAGGCTAAAGGAGGAATGTCAATGGCTAACTGTTGTTGAGTATGTCCGTACACTGATGCAGAAGAGAGTGGTCTGCAGAAATAATGATGAGCGAAACCAGTTGGCCCAGCGAATGACACAGGATGCCCAGCAGCTGAGGGACCACCTTCAAAGCATGGTGAAAACACATTTGCATTCATTTTTGTAGGGGACTTTTTATGTGGTTTAGGGGCACGTACACAGATTCATTACATTAAAATGAAAACAAATAATAACCTAATTATTCAGTAACTGCAAAGTGAATCAAAGCTATTAATGCAAAACTGACTTGACCTTGCACAAATTTTTTTGGCAATTTTTGGGATCTTGGGTCAGGTAGCAGACCTCTAGGAAGAACACAAGAACAAGTCTGTATATGTTTGTGGAAATAAAATTACTATTTTTTTCCGTTTACAGGAGATTGATGGGACCATAGGCGAGGTGAATCCCACAGCTTTGATAATTGCACTGGCTGACATAATCAATTTGAATGACCTGAACATGCTAATACTGGAGATTTCTGGATTGTTAAGCAAGTACCCTGATATAAGGTGAGACTTCAAACCAAGCATATCCAGCATATCTTCATATTCTAAATTCATTTCTAATACAAAGATTAATCTATGCCAAGAGACTTAAAAAGTGTGTCGTTTCAGTGAGGAGCATGTCTCTGTCCTGCTGGATGTAAGAGGGGATGTACCCAAAGATGTGCGGAAGTCAGTACTAGAATTTCTGGAGCAGAGCGCCCCACCTTTACCACAAGGATACCGCCCTATATTCACAGAAATTCTTGTGCCTTCTTCTAGCATACAGTTTTGTCTGCCTACTGCAAAATGTACTTGAGAAGCACTCCGAAAAATAACCCTACTGAACTGTATCCAGCCTAGTAAGAAGGAAACTCATTATTAATTCATCAGTATTCAATATGACTAGTCTATTCGTTATCTGATCTGTCTTGTCTGAAATTATACTGTGCCCAAATAATATTTATGTGTATGATCTCACCAAATGCTTTCTTACAAATGAAAGTGCACAAACATAATGTACATACAAGAAATTGTGAAATTCTAGTTCTCCAACACATGTACGGTAGAAACGAGAGAAAGCAGTGCACATTCTGGTTAATTGTTTTTTCTTTTTTTTTTTAATATTTGTGGGTTTTTTTATATTTGCATTTTTTCAATGTAAATTTATGAAAAAGTTAACGTTACCAAATATAGCATTCTCAAAGACAATCAATCAGCTGCTTTACAACTTGTATAGTGTGGTTTACTATGTATATTGTGGTTGATTATTAGTCAATAAAGTTATGCATTTTAAGGAAAATAATTTATTCATAAATTCATAAGAATGAATAAATTCAAGGGTGTTTCACTAACAACCAACAATGTAAATACATGGTACATGAATATAATGTACCACTGTACATCCACATTATTTGACATGTTATTTCAGCCATAGTAGTTTTTGTAAGGGTAATATTGGATCTTTGGATCTGTATGTGGAATAAAACAGGCTATAAAAAATGAGGAATAATAATAATTTAATTAATATTTAATGTTTGATGTTTGTTATTCACCAGTTTGGTTGTGCTCGATCAATGGGCCAACAACACCATCAGCTAAAAACATGGAGTCACATATTCAGGCTACTATAAATAGAGGGTTTGCACTTATGTCACGGTTTGGTCAGTTACCCAGATGCGTGGCCATATTGGACATACTCCAAAATAATGGTTAACATACTACTGAATACGGTTTTCTAATTTATGCTGTCTAAACCACAGAAAAATAAACTGTGTATATAAATCATATAGAGAAGGACTTATTAAGCAGGAAAGGGTGCAATATTTTGACAAACTAAAAATAATAACTGGCAAAGATACATACAAGCAATATTAATTAAGATATTAGCCTAATAGTTCACCTACCTGACCGAAAATGATAAGAACAAACACGAATGTTGTCAAAATATTTGTCCTGGATATTCTGGTTCAGTTTGGCCAACCACAAACAGCTTTTGTTAGTCAGACAGATTTTTTGCACTCTTCTCCTTGATTTGTTATAACTTTTGACAGTCTATACTACTCCAAATGTTTTTCCCTGTCCGAAGATTAGTACAGCCCAAAACATGACAATAATTGACCATTTTCAGCAGCAATAATTAGCTAAATTTGAGAGTTTCGTTCGGCTCAGTGGCGTTGTTTACGTTCAGTGCCGCCAATATGGACAATTGATGACACGTTGTGAAAACTGCATTGGTGATAAAAAAAAAAATAAAATAAAAAAAATAAAAAAAACTACCATGAAATTTTATATACAAACAATTACTTTACAATTTAAAAAGATCAACCATGATATATTTTTACAACCTGTTCTCACAAATCCAAGACGAAGGATTCACACATTATAAAGCCAGAGCTAAATAATTTTAAACAACACCTAAATTAAGTTAAAACATTTAAAAGACAAGGACAAGTCAAACACTTACCTTAAAATTACATCGTAAGTTTGACTTGTATGTGATCTGTTTCTATGTTATTAACAAAACGCACAGCACATATATGTGACAACTAAAAGTGTATTTAATTTTGGCAACGGCTGAAGGGAAGCGGCTTTTGGCGGTCACGTGATCTTAGGGGCGTGACTTCACGAAAAAACATGGCCGCGCCCAGAGAGATCATGTTGGATTAAGCTATTTGTGAGCGAGCTAGGCATTATAGTACAAAATACATTCATAAATAAGTTTGTTTATTTATAACCAAAGTGACAATGAAGACATTTTGCGGTCGTGCAAATCCGACAACCGGAGCGCTGGACTGGGTTGAGGAAAGCGAGGAGTATGATTACCATCAGGAGATTGCGAGGTGTGTAAACCATCTCATGTAACATCACCATGTGTCGATAAAAACTGTTTTTTCGCCTGGTTCTGTTGGAGTAATCAATGATATTGTTTTCAAAATTAAACGTATCAAAATGACGTGGTGAAATACTTGACAGTGACTTGTTGCTTTTGTTCTTACACGTGGATACTGTGTTGTGCAGTGCAGCATTATCAATTACATTTAATCGAATTGTAGTCATGTGATATCCTGTCATGGGACAGTCCGGGAGTAAATTATCTGGACCTGTTCTGATAATGGTTGCTGTGTCTCTTTTTCAGGTCCTGCTATGCAGATATGCTCCATGATAAAGATAGAGTGAGTTTTGTTGTTATGTAAAATTGCATAAAAATACTGTAAACCAAAATGGTTCCAAAAGAAATCTAGCTGCTCTGATAAAAATGGAAAAAAGAAAATCAGAATGACGTAACAGTGAATAAATGATGACATAATGTTAATTTTTGGGAGGACTAGCCTAATTTTGTCATATTTTCCAAAGCATATAGAATGAAAATAGCCTAACATATAAACTCTAATATATATCTTTCTTGACTTGTGTACATAAGAATGAGAAATACTACCAAGGCATTCGAGCAGCGGTGAGCAGAGTAAAGGCACGCGGTGAAAGGGTGGTGGTCCTGGACATCGGCACTGGCACGGGTTTGCTCTCCATGATGGCAGTGACGGCTGGAGCTGATTACTGTTATGCTATAGAGGTGTGCACTAATGCTCATGTATTTAATGTTAAGTAATAAGATGGAATTTGAATGAAGACAAATATATAAATCCCATACAGGTGTTTAAACCCATGGCACAGGCTGCCACTTGCATCGTGGAGAGGAACGGTTTCTCGGAAAAAATCAAGGTCATCAACAAACACTCCACAGAGGTTACAGTCGGACCAGGTTAGATATCCACCAATATTCCTATTATACAGGTAGATCAGATAGGCTCAGTACATTTGGTTTATGTAGTAGTAATTATAAAACTGATAATTACAGTCCTGAATGTTTTTTGATCAGTACAGCTTTCAAGTAATTAAAATATATGCTAAAAATTTGTATAACTACATACTGTCTAGCACTTCACTATTATAAATTATATTATTTTATGAAAAGAATGAATATTATAATATATTAAAATTAAATAAAATTAATTTAAATTAGATTTTTATTAGTTATTTAAATTGTAATATTTTGTATAATAAATAATATAAAATTATATATATAAGGATGCGACATACAGAGGGTGCTATATGTATGTGTGTGTGTGTGTGTATATATATATATATATATATATATATATACTTTTATGTATATTACATTTTAATTACTAAATTATATATATGATAAAATAAAATTACAAAGATATATATATATGCAATTATAAATAAATTATGATGCATTAAAATAATATATATTTTAATTAAATAAAACGTCAGTTTAATGTTGTAGAATTTCATTTTATGTTACTTTATATGTTAATTATAATAAATAATATTTTAACCATTTTATTATACACATAAGTGAAGTAAAAAAAAGACGGCAACCATAGGCACTTACAAATTATATTATTTATTAAATCAATGAATATTGTAATATATTAAAACTGAATACATGTAAATTTAATTTTGAGATTTCTAATAGTTTTTTATTTAATATTTTTTGTATATATATATGTTTCATTTTTTTAAAATTAAATCTAAAATGTTTAAATGACTTATCATTATTTCATTAAAGTATTTATTATATCTTTTTAAATATAAAGCCTAAAAATTTATATATATATATATATATATGAAATTATAAAATAACATTTAATAAAATGATAAAATAATAATAATGATATATAATAATTTATATATATAAATATAATTTGTTATATTTAAAAATATATAAATATTTCAATGAAATAATGAGAAATCATTTTAATATTTTAGAATTTCTTTTTTATTTATTACTTTATATACTACTAATAAATATTATTTTAAATATTGTATTATATACATAAGTAAAGTTATGAACAGCATGATAGATAGATGTAAATATTATAATGAACACCGTCATCTGCATCACCTTGCATTGTATTCTTACAAATATAAATGTATTTGTATCTGTAGATGGAGACATGCAAGAACGAGCCAACATCCTTGTCACGGAGTTGTTTGATACAGAGCTGATTGGTGAAGGAGCGTTGCCCAGCTACGAACATGCACACATGCACCTCGTCCAGGTAAATACAGTTGTAAATCACAGTTTAATATTTTGCTGCATCTTTTAGGTGTTTAATTGTGTTTCTCACACCGGCACAGGCAAGTTGCGAAGCTGTGCCACATCGTGCCACGGTCTACGCACAGCTGGTGGAGTCAGACATGCTGTGGAAATGGTCACAGCTCCAACCCATAGAAGTGGATGGCAACAAACTGCAGCCTCCTCCTGCTGTGGTGAAGTGTGCGGGAGCGCCCTCTGTCTGTGACATCCAGCTTAGCCAGGTGCCACCAGAATCTTTTACTCCGCTCGGGCCCATCTGTACCATGTTCAGGTACAAGTCTGGATGTGATTCAGCTGTCTGGATTCAAACATGATCATCTTTTTTTTTCTGTATAACTCATTTATTTTTTCACTCCAGCGTGGATTTCAGCAAACCGGTTAGCAGCGCTGCTCAGTCCTACACGGCACAGTTCAAGGCTCAAACCAGCGGGAAAGCACAGGTGGTCTTATCCTGGTGGGACATCGACATGGACCCTGATGGCAACATTGTGTGCACTATGGCCCCCAGTTGGAACTACTCAGATCCTCGTACTTACCCTGTAAGTATTGGTGCTTAGCTACTAATATTAAATAAATAGTTCACTCGAAAATGAAATTTACCCCATAATTTACTCACACTCAAGCCATCCTAGATGTATATGACTTTGTAATGGAAGTGAATGGGTGTTGAGATTTTGAAGCCAGATAAAGTGCATCCATCCATCATAAAAAGTACTCCACACAGCTCCGGGGGATTAATAAAGGCCTATATTGGATTTCAAAATCTCAACACCCATTCACTGGCATTATAAAGCTTAGAAGAGCTTCCTCTAATATGAACACTTTATAACACTTTCTTTGACTTGATATAAATATATTTGATTGTTTTTCATCATGTGATGTGCAGTGGAGGGATCACTGGATGCAGAGTGTTTACTTCCTGCCTGCAGAGGAGAATGTGTCAGAAGAAGAAGAGCTAAATTTAATCGTCTCCCATGATGACTACAGTCTCTGGTACAGCCTTACGCACAGGTATGGTGTTTTTAAGCAGGGTTTATGCATGATAACAAGTTCTCAACTTTAACTGAGACAGAACATAAATGGAGGAAGACAGTATTATATTGTTGACAGTCTGTCTTATAGTGAACAAAATGATGTCAAAGTGGCAAAGTTTCGGCCATGCTGCACCTGTCAGGCCCACCTGGTTTGGACAAGGCCTCGCTTCGGGGAACTGAACGACGAACAGAGGACTGAGAGTTACATAAATGCATTACGCAGTGTAAGTAAACTCCTGATTTAAATGTGAGCTTGTAGTGCTGCGTTCCGTTGACTGGTGATGGCTCAAAATTGAGTGTGTTTTATGTATGTTTGCAGATTCTGAAACCAGACAGTGTGTGTTTGTCTGTCAGCGATGGGAGCCTGTTACCCATTTTTGCTCATTTACTTGGATCTAGAAAGGTGAGTAGACCTTGCTTTTTTTTTTTTTT
>JAHKKF010535264.1:37245-59759 GCA_019740295.1 Labeo calbasu | reverse complement strand
TAAATTTAATTTAATTTAATTTAATTTAATTTAATTTAATTTAATTTAATGTTTTTTTTTTATTATTAATTATTTTATTTTTTTTTATTTCATGTTATTCCATTTCATGACCCTCATTATCTTAGATTGTATTTTATGCACTGCTATAGACTACCAATCAAAAGTTTGGGATTAGTATTTAATTTAATTTAATTTAATTTAATTTTATTTTATTTTATTTTATTTTATTTTATTATTGTATTTATCTATTTTTTATAAAACACATTAAATTAACTAAAAGTGACAAAAAGACACTTATTATATTACAAAAGAAAAGAATACATACATATATTAATTACTACAATAATATTTCAAACATTTCAATAGCAACATTAAAATAATAAAAAAATAATAATAATAAAACATCAAATAAATGCTGTTCTTCTGAACTTTCTATTCATTATCCAGGGGGGAAAAATCCACAAAAAAACATTAACCAGTTTTTAACACTGACATAATAAATGTGTCTTGAGTACCAAATCAGCATATGAGAACGATTTCTGAAGGATCATGTGACACTGGATATTTGAGTCACTAAAAAAAATAAAATAAATAGACAGACAGACAGATAGACAGATAGACAGACAGATAGATAGATAGGTAGGTAGATAGTTTTTTTTACTGTATTTTTGAAATAAATAAGTAAGCATGATGAGCAAAAGAAACCTTTTCCAAAAACACCTGAAAAACTCCCACCAACCCCAGACTTTTTGAACAGTAGTATATGAGATAACTTTCTAAATCAAGGCCATAAAAGTTGCATTGACGCACAGTACGGACAGCAGAAATTCACATGTACTGTAAATACATACTATTTAAAAAGTTACTTCTCAGTTTCCCTAAGACAAACCTCTAAGACTCTTCAAATAAGAGCTGTTTATGTCTGCAGCACTGCGTTTGCGGTCGAGATCAAAAACCAGACCAAGGCCCTCGCAAGGTCTACTGTACAAACTCAAACAGCAGCAGGACACCAGGGAGTGTCCCTGGATGCAAAACAGACCCAGCGTGGAGAACAGGAAATGAAAGCTTAATCCCTCCAACCTTTGACTTGCCTTGGCCTCTTCCATTCACCCAGCGAGCTATTCATCCCATCTCTTCTCCTCATTCCTCTAGGACAGAAAATAAAGAGGAAAAAACACATCTGCGTATGTTTACTCCTCTTAACATCGGCGCTAGCCGCAGCAGGTCAAATGAAGCGGCAGCTCCGAGCTCCATTTCCGATCCCTCTTCATTTTATTTTCCAACAATTTATTAAGCAATTAAAATTCTCCTATTACACACTCTTTTATGCTGTCATTTTTTTTAAAGCAGAGCAAAATTATTATACCAAATCATAGCGTAATTATCATAACATTACACTAATTCCCAAAGAAGTATTTAAATTATATGGTTGGTTGATTGCGAGATGAATTAGGGAACCGTTTTTCGACGAGCCTCATCCAAGCCAAATATGGATTAGACCTCGAAACACAGGAAGCTGAGAGGAAAGAGAAACGCATCTTACCCGAGACGTGGAGCAAAGTCCATAAAAAGGTCAAGTAGCTGCCGTTAAACAAAAAAATAAAAAGGCACATCCCTTCTATGCGATCTATCAAGGAAGCGATATCTTGTGGACAAGCGATTCTCGGTATAGCATGAGACTGGCATAGTTTTAATTGAATTTAATGCAGATTTGTAGTACACTGGGGGACAGTCTTTGTTAGCTGCTTTCCAAAAAAGGAAAATCCAGTCATAAAAGAGGTATTTTTAAATATCATAAGGTGATTAAGAAGTGTGGAGCTCACCAGAAAATCATTTTGGTGAAATTAGTCATCCGTTTAGGTGGATTTAGACAAGCGCACTTACACATTTACACATTTACTTGAAGGCACACACAGGCACTAGCAAATACTTCATAGCATTATCGTAGCCAATTACAAATACGCTCTTTTTAACTTAATATTGGCTTTAATGGATGAGGTTAAGCCACATATGAGTAGCATAATGGAACGCCTGAGCGCTGCATTGTGGATTTTAGGTGCATTAATTGCGTTTATTGTAAACGAATTAGCCGTCCCGATTAAGAGGGATCTAAAGCGCAACATACACAGCACACCTCGGGATCACGTGGCCGCTTTGTCGGTGTCTCTCTCTCTATAGCATATGATGAGCTCTGTCCCGGCTCTGTTAGCATGTGGCTGTATGGACGGAAAAACAGAGGGGGAATTGAGAGCTATTCAATGCTCAGTGGGCTTTCGTATTCACTTACACCCCCCATTGCTTATAGAATTGAACGGGGCTTTGATCCCCAAATCTAATTGTTTAGTGTTGCACAAATCAAATAAGTGGCTAGCGGATTGCTTATCCGAGTAAGTTCTCATTTTGGGAGGAAAAACATGGGCGTACGCGTTATCAATTACGAGCGCGTGCTAAAACAACACGCGCATCTCTAACGATATAAATTATGCTAATGAGCTTGATTAGAGAAACACATTCGATATGCAAAGATGAAGTGGTTATCAGTCTCTCAGGTAAGAACTGTCAAATCCAGCCATGGTCTCAATCCCAGGCCTTTCAAATTTCTACTTTCATCATGTTCTCGAGTGCAGGCGGCTCACAATGGAGAGTGTTTACCCCGGCGTATTCCCGCAAACAGCGGCGGCACAAAAAAAGATTGGTCTGTCTCCGCGCCTGGTGCATTGTGCGGACGTCAGTAAAGGGCTTTTTGTGCCATTGTCCGACGTGTCAGGCGGAATGAGAGGGGGTGTTAAGAGGTGCAAAGATGTGGGAGCACACCTGCTGAGCTGGCCCAAGCAAGCCCTCTTTCTCCCCCACTATTAATTTGTGTTGCTCTGAGAACTCCTTTTGTTGTCACGGAGCTGTTGGTGGCTACATGTTTGAAGTGTCACAAGTGTCAGTCTTTATTACATTCAGCGCGAGGATGGCCAATGAGAGATAGCGAGAACGACGGAGCACGAGAGAAATAAAGGCTAATAATAATAGCCCCCGCTCCAGCCTAAGAAACCTAATGTGTCACGAATTAAGAAAACTTGGCAAGGCTACCTGGGATTGTGATGTTCCGGACGATTTCAGCGCTGGAGGTTGTCACGCTAGCTAATGCCCGACTTTGAGGCTCAATTGTGGCACCATTTGTCAGCGATCATTACCAATGGACTAACATAATTCCCGCCGCTGATTAAAACGTCTTGTAATTTAACAAAGACACAGGATGGATTAATCCACTGCTAACTAACAGAGTTGGGATATTAATACGGCTAGAGAAGAAGCAGCGCCGACCAAGCCGGTAGACATATTTAGTGTACTATTAAGAGTTGATCTTTTTAATTATTGTTATATTTTTTCCTTCAAATTTTTCCTCAGAATTTACGAGTTTGCACATGAATGTGGGATATACAGTTGAGGTCAAAAGTTTACACACACCTTGCAGAATTTGCAAAAATGTTAATTATTTTACATTTACTCTTACATAATAAGAGGGATCATACAAAATGCATGTTATTTTTTATTTAGTACTGACCTGAATATGATATTTTGCATAAAAGACATTTACATATAGTCCACGTGAGAAAATTATAGTTGAATTTATAAAAATGACCCCGTTCAAAAGTTTAAATACACTTGATTCTTAATACTGTGTTGTTACCTGAATGATTTATTTTATTTATTTTTTTTAGCGATAGTTGTGAGTCCATTGTTCATCCTGAACAGTTAAACTGTTTGCGGTTCTTCAGAAAAATATTTGGTTTTTTTTGTTTGTTTTTTTCAGCATTTTTGTGTATTTGAACACATTCCAACAATGACTGTATGATTTTGAGATTCATCTTTTCACACTGAGGGACTCACACGCAACTATTACAGAAGGTTCAAAGACTCACTGATGAAAACTTTTTGAATTTAAAGATCTGTGTAAATGTAACTGATTTCGTCTTCTGGGAAACATGCAAGTATCTTCTGTAGCTTCTGAAGGGCAGTACTAATAAAAAAATATGCACATCTTCATTCTGTTTAAAAGTTTACACCCCTTGTGGCTCTTAATGCATTGTGTTTTCTTCTGAAGCGTCAGCGAGCATTTGAACCTTCTGTAATAGTTGCATATGAGTCCCTCAGTTGTCCTCAGTGTGAAAAGATGGATCTCAAAATCATACAGACATTGTTAGAAAGAGTTCAAATACACAAAAATGTAACTATTAAGTTAACTATTAAGAATTTGTGGAACCTCAAGGATTTTTATGAAGAACAGCAGGCAGTTTAACCGTTCAAGACAAAAACACAGCTGTGGATCAGGTAACAACACAGTATTAATCAAGTGTATGTAAACTTTTGAACAGGGTAATGACACTGGTCCCTTTTACTTTCACTGTATGGACAAACAAACTGATTTTATTCAGAATATCTTCTACAGGGAGAAAAAACAAACTAAGAACTGACAATGAAGCAATAAGACTATCCGTTTTAGAAAACCACATTAGTATATGTGAACTTCAGCATTACGGAATTTGGAGAAGCTCCTGTTTTGGATAAACATGTATTGTCCAAAGTACAGCCACGCACAAACCCTATTGATTCTTATTTGTCGCTGTATTCACAGACTCGAAAGTGAGAGCCGGTGGAAAATATCCATAATTGCTCTCAT
Organism: Labeo calbasu; assembly: GCA_019740295.1. Taxonomy (NCBI): domain Eukaryota; kingdom Metazoa; phylum Chordata; class Actinopteri; order Cypriniformes; family Cyprinidae; genus Labeo; species Labeo calbasu. Next base: position 55,087 of record JAHKKF010535264.1, on the reverse strand, counting down.
CGGCACTTCATTTGGAGCGAGCAATATTGGGAGGGAAACCCGTTGTGACCTTTTGCTTATTCTAATTCCCCGGCAATAAGGCCACACGGAGGTGATCACTGATGCACATAATGGCACACTTACCGATACATGGATCTACACAGAATAGTGAATAGAGAGATGAGACATGGACGAAAATCACGCGCCACTTGCTCCGTGTTCAATGGCGGGTGTTGATGAAGCCGGAGCAAGTGCATTTGGGCTGTTCACCGGAGCCCCATATGGTGTCCCTGGTCCGTGTCATTGGCTTGTTACAATTCTGACTACCAGCCAAGGAACTAGAGTGAGAGAGAGACAGAGAGAAAGAGCGAGCCAGGCCACCAAAGACAGTGCTACAAACCGGAATGGTCCAGGGTCAACAGTACCATAATTACTTTCAAATGTCAGCCTACAATAAAATACAACAGTTCATCTGGCAGAGAGCAAATTAGCTTTGACCATGGCGTAATTACCCTTTCCAGAAGAACCATTAGCAGAGATCAAATCTGCCCGTCCAGTGTTTGAGGAAAGGCCATCAGAGTACACTCCACCTGACAAGGATGCACATTTGCCATTTTGCAGGGTAATTAATTGTCCTTATAATAGAAATTTTTATATTTGACTCTGGAATTGAAAAGTGTAATAACCTGCCAGCTTTATCTTAAAGCCTTAAAACTTTCAAAGACCCATCTTTTGCTTTCAAGGGTGTCTTCCCTTTTTTGACAAGTTGAAAGACTATGAATCGGCCGGGGCAGGATTACTAGCAGTCCATGCTATCCTGTACCGTGCTCCAAAAACCAAAACACCATGTAAAAACTGCATATTTGTTATTCTGAAAATCTTATTTTATTTTATTTGATTTTGTTTTAAGAAACTAATAGTTTTATTCAGCACAGATGCATACAATTGATCAAAGTGGCAGTAAAGACATTTAGAATATTACAAGATTTCTATTTCAAATAAATTATGTTCTTTTGAACTTCCTGACAAAAAAATGTAATCCCAAAAAATATGTAGTACAACATTTAGGTAGTGATGAGAAATGTTTCGGTGACACTTTAGAATAGGGAACACTTATTCACTATTAACCTATGACTTTTCCCTCAATAAATTCCTAATTTGCTGCTTATTAATAGTTTGTAAGGTAGTTGTTAAGTTTACGTATTGAGTAGGATTAGGGATGTAGAATAAGGTCATTTAGAATAAGGCATTAACATGTGATTAATTAGTACTAATAAATGGCTAGTATTCAAGTAAATTTCACATTAATAAGCAACTAGTTAAGAAACCGTAAAATAAAGTGTTACCAATGTTTTATCCTCTGTGACCACAAGAGATTTCAAAAACATTTTAAAAATGGTCTGTTCTAAAATCCTCCTTAACTAATGACAACATATTTAAAAAATGTAATTTTGTCTTGTTCACGGCTTATTATTGTCAGAACACTGAATTATTAAATACAGATAACCTTTCTACTAACCACTGATCAAGTGTATTGACTTCTGCTTCTAAACAACAGCAAAGATAAAGTCTTAATGACTGTGAGGATACACCATTATCCTCCCTGCTGGAAAGTGGGGATAGTGCAGATAGGGCACATTGTCCTGACTGAAATTCTTTAGTTATTTCCGCAGAGATGCATTAAGGTGGATTTCTTTATAAGAAGTAATTACATTCAAAGCACACTTTCCCTCAGTCCAAGCGCACAAAGCAGTGGGCAATGAATAGAGTGCAGAAAACCTGTGTTCTTTGTTCTTGTCATCCTTAAAACTAATTAGAAAATGCCAATCTCCAATTAGCTAATGTGCTTCTGTTGACCTCTCCGACAATGGCCAACGGTTAAGTTTGGGATGATTAACATTTCAGGAACTTCATCTACAGCCTGAAACTTGGTGATGTTTGATATTAGAGAGAGATTACTATGCCGAGCACTCGCCTAAGGTCATCATGTGACTTACACTGGAAGAGTATTACCACACAGTCTACAAAATAATAATGTGGTTAAGGAGAAGAGGGCTGCTTATAACCAAATGTCATACCGTAGTAATGTCAGCACTAGCCAGCTGACGAATAAAACGAGTGCTGTTACCATCTTTTTAGTGGGAAATGTCACAATTGACACAATTACATGCTACATCTTCCCTGGCAATATTTCATATCATGTACCCTGTATTTTCTCTCCCTGCTATTAAAGGGTTACTTCACCCCAAAATTCTAAACAAACAAACAAACAAAAAAAAAAATCACCCTCATGTTCTAAAATACTATTACTATTTTCAAATTATTAACTACATGTACTATTTTAACCATGTTCTTGGTACCTTTCTGGGCCTTGAACGTGGTAATTGCATTGCTGTCTATGCAGGGTCAGAAAGCTCTCGGATTTCATTAAAAAAAATCTTAATTTGTGTTCTGAAGAAGAACGAAGGTCTTACAGGTTAGGAATGACATGAGGGTGAGTAATCAATTACAGAATTTTCCTTTTTGGGTGAATCCCTTTAATTCACAAACTTTGTTTCAAGTAAATTGGAGTGGTTTCTCATAAATTCCATAAAAAAATAAAACAGGAAAAGAGTACTTGAATATAGACAACAATCAAATTGCTAAATAAAAAAAAAATATGAAGTGTAATAATGCAGTGTAACCTACAATCAAATGACACAAACTGTAACATCTCACACTTGTCAAGCTGTAGCAGTTTTACAATGTTTTAAATTATTTCCATTATTTCCATAACATTTTGTAAGTAATACTTCAAATTTGCCTCCAAAAAAGGCACACATACACAACAACTAGCAATATTTGTTGGCACTAGATGTTTTTAATAACCCTGCATGAAATCAAACTTTAAATGGTTACTTTTAAGATGTCATAGTGTATTTACAAAAACAAGCAGCTTAAAATGTAGCAAACTACTTTTGCCATTTTCAACATAACTAGTCACTATTTCTGAAGGCTGCTTAATTGACCCTTTGCAGGGAGTTTAACTGACAGGCGATTTGACCAATAATAACGCAGAATCTGCCATTTTTGTCAGACAAACAAACCAAACAGGAGAGTAGATTAACGTCAATGGACTTAAACTTGAAAACAAGATACTTTCTGATGCTCATTCTTGTGTATTTTGTGCTATAACTAGTAGTAGAAGTGGAAGAGATGATCGGTTCACGAGTCGTTTAAACTGAGGCGCTACATGACACATTACAGAGCCACAAAATGGTATTTTTTATTTGAACTTCTTACAAAATTTGTAAGATGAGAGCTTTGTAAACTGTCTGTCGGTGTGTTGTCAGTTTCCTCTTTGCTCCGCAGTGTATTTTTCACTGCATGAGAACATGACGCGTGGTGTGAGAGTGCATGGCTTGTCGGACATAGCAAAAGTAATGAAGGGGACCAGTTCAGTCAAGTAAAACTTTTACCTTTAACGTGTGAGGGAAGATTGCCACAAACTGGAATACATTATTCGTAATAGCAAGTGGGCGACTCACAAGCAAGTTGTGGGTTCGCTGAGGCACTGCGTCATCTATCGCGACTACGCTAGACTGAAAAAAAAACACGCAACCTTGCTAAGTAATGCTAAGTAGTTGAAAATATGCCTGTTCAATGATATATCACACACTCCAATCCTCGCAAGATATCCAAATTCACCTCAATACCAGTGCATATGGGATTATGCCCTTATACGGGTACGGCAAAGAGATTAAGACATGACCTGCTTTTCTCACAATACCTGCAAGTGAGGCATGAAGCATCAGTAATGGTGATGAAAGCCATTACGATCAATTTTCGTAAGCCCCTGTGTGTTCAATAACGCATAGGTGCTGCTTATTTCCTGGCCGATTATTACTGTAAATTCCTGCTGCCTTTTGTAGGCTGCTTCCTGGCATGCCGATTAGCGGGGCGAGAGCCGCGTGATGAGAAGAGAGAGAGAGGAGCCGGGCCTGGGAGCCAGCTTTCTCCCGAGCTGTGAATGGAGGATTAAGCTCAGGGAGCCGGGCATGGACAGGTGCCCAGCCGAGATGCGCGGCTTCCCAGGTACGTGCCCCAACTACATCTGGCCCCGTTTCCCCCTCTCACAGTTTTTTTTGGCTTTAGCCAAATACCGCTGGGTTGAGATTGTCAGAGGAGCTCCTGAGTTGGCAGCGGCCACCGTGATTAGTCATATTGAATTATGCGTTGCGAAGATGTCCCCGCATCCGACGCGCGCACACGTGCGAGTTTATTTCCTCCCCGAACGCCCCTCGAACCGCTCTTCCTGCGTTTATGTTTCGTGACAAGAAGATGCGGATGTGGGTAAACAGGATTATAGCCACGGTTCTGCTGTCACACACATCTCATAATTCGCATGCGTTCCTGACAGGCTTGGTGGCATTTAAAGTTACCTAACATTTGCCTTGGCGTACGCCACAGACCCAGGTGCAAATGAGGGCATCAGCCGGAGGTTCTGGTGAACAGCTACGATCCCGTTTTTATTTTTTTCGCAGGCATTTGACTATCGAATATGATGCATTCTTCACATCGCTCAAGTCACATCGGCGCATTGTTTCAGGCTGTCCAAAGATTACAATCGTCTTCATTAATTTTATCTCGGACATAAACTTTTAATATGCCCACGATCACATGACTTCCAGGGCAGTTTAAATGACTCCAACCTGTAATTACTGATCCAGCACTCAATTAAAATAATTTGATTGAAATTATTCAGTGGTTTTAAATACAAGCCTGAAGCTACATAACAATATTCAGAGCCGTGGCCAAGAACATGTTTCTGTTTGAGAGGAAAAAGCATGTTCTCATCCATACGATAACAGGAGACATTCTGGGAAAAAAGAGGAATAAATAAATGCAACTAAATATTTTTACATTGTTCCATAAATGTGGCAAATTTATGCACTCATGCAAAATAACTTTTGCACCGACATGAATTCAATTAATGCACCAACAGTGTGGCAGCAATCACCGAATGCAGGCCATTATGGATCGGGGTGTAACCTCTCTCTTGATAAACAGACAGTTATAAAGCTGAGTGCCACGGTCACTGAACAACTATTAACACCAGCCATGCTGGCCATGCTCTGTTAATGGGCTGCGAAAAAATTATCTCTCGAGCTGAAAAGGCCAACAGAAGGAGATCAAGGTTTATTATGGGCATTATTATAATGGCAAACGAATGGCACCAACTTGGTAGCAGAACTGAGAGAGCAACTATAAACAGAAAACAATGTCCATATTCACTATATAACCGCAGTGAGAGGCTCTTCAGCTGTAATTCAGACAGAGTGTAGCGGTATCTGTCATTGCATTACAGCTTTAAAATAAATTTGATGTGAAAGTAGCCCAGCTTAGCAGTGTTTCCTCGTCATGTTTATTTCATGTTTAGCAGAATTAATCGTTTCAGATTCAGCCTTTTACAGGTCAGTTATCACCTCATTCTGTCAGCGCTGAATTAAATAGATATTTGTGGGTTATGTACTTATTTATTGCATCATTCCAGCTTTTTGGAAATGCTATGGTCTTAAAAATGAATCATTTTCTGTGATGCTCTTCATATATTTGCTTTTTGATATAAATATATTTAATTTACAATCATATTAATTGTCTTAAATCGTATAGTTGTCTATTAAAGGTAACAATGGATGGCTTAATTAATGCATGACACAAGATAGCAACAATCATTAACTGGACAAAGGCTTTCCTAGTTTCCTAATCTCCCCTCTTACAGGCAACTAAAGATGTGCCATGCTTATGTGTCACAATGATTTGCTGACTTTTTGTAAGAGTTAATTAGCAAAATGTAATCTCATTAGCTGATGTGATGTCATGAGAATGCAGGCATGCTGCTGTTAACCTAAAGAACCAATATTCATAAGCCACGTTGTGATTTTTACAGCACAATGACAGCAAGACTAGACCATCAAAAAAAGACAATGTTATGAGTGTGTTATTAAATAAGAAATTCTCACTTCACTTCAATAATTTCGTTTTTTTTTTTTTTTTTCAAAAAAAAAGCAGTATTAAACTTTCATACACCCACTGATGTGTCTGAATTTATCTGGATAACTAGCTAAATATTTTTCTCTGTTGGTTTAAATTACATCACAGTTCGGCTTAAAAAGTATGTTATAAAATGCTTCGTGCATTTCTGTAATTTTAGTATTAATTATATTCTACTTTCTGTCAATGTATCTCAGTGTATGTACACTACCAGTCAAAAGTTTTTGAACAGTAAGATTTTTAATGTTTTTTACCAAGCCTGCATTTATTTGATCCCAAGTACAGCAAAAAGAGTAAAATTTTGAGATATTTTTACTATTTAAAATAACTGTTTTCTATTTGAATATTTTTTAAAATGTAATTTATTCCTGTGATTTCAAAGCTGATTTTTTTAAACCATTACTGTAGATTTTTTTTCAGGTTTCTTTGATGAATAGAAAGTTCAGAAGAACAATATTTATCTGAAACAGAAATCTTCTGTAATATTGTAAATGTCTTTATCATCACTTTTGATCAATTTAAAGCATCCTTTCTAATCAAAAGTATTAATTTATATATTTTCTCCCCCAACCCCCAATTAAAATAAATAAATAAATAATAAAAAATAAACTTACTCCAAGCTTTTGCATGGTATAGTGTATAATGTTACATACAGAAGGTTTTTATTTAAGATAAATACGGATCTTTGAATTTTTCTATTAATCAAAGAATCTTGAACTTTTGAATAAAAATCCCTTAATTTGAAAAAAAGTGTTTACACTTGCTTGAGGTGGTTTTTGACTTGTGCGAAAAAGGGTTAATGCGAATAATGGGAGATGGAAATAAATTTCTCCATACGCATCAAAAACTCATGTGACTTTGCGCTATGGGATGGCAAAACCCGTCTAACTAGTGGACCGATCTCGTTCCACAGCATCTAAAATGTTGTTATGGTCATTCTGAAATGACTGAGCAAAGTCTGTCATCAAAGTATTTCTGTATAATTGCCTCCCAGAGCTGTCTTACATGACTGCGTTCCCAAACAGCAGGCATCCACCTCCGAAAGAAATGATCACATTTATTGTGTTTCGTCTGCTCGCTCTGAGGCGCAAGTAATTTATTATATATGAAAAGTACTATATTCAGTGGTTTCTCATACTTTTCTTAGTAATAAATAGTGTCAGTTTATCAGGAAGTGACTATTTTGTTCTCTTTGACGTGTTGGATGGAAACGGTGCTTATTTGCAAATGTTTCATGCGATATTCTAAGTTTTGCGCATAAGTTAAATTCACAACTTTGGATGGAAACCCGGCTACTGAAGAGTAAAGTGCTAAAAATGTAGCTTTGATCACAGGAATAAACTACATTTTAAAATATGTTCAAATAGAAAACAGTAAAAATATTTCACAATATTAGTGCTTTTGCAGGATTTTGGATCAAATAAATGCAGGCTTGGTGAGCAGAAGAGACTCATTTAAAAAAACATTAAAAATTTAAGAAGAATTTATTTCAAGAAAAAACTGAAAAATGACTGGATAATGTTATATATACTGTGTACATAATGCATATTTTGTCTGGTTTTGATTTTTACAATTTTAAAAATGGTTAAAATGTGAAGTTACCAAATTCAATAAAATGTGTTTTCCCCCAAAAGGCCACTTACACACACACACACACACACACACACACACACACACACACAAACCATTCCTCTGACAGTTTTAGTAAAGACAATTCTTTACTAAACTAAAGCATAATACCTTTCATGTCATCTACGTTACCATCTATTACACTCATCTTAACTTCCCTAAACAAACTTTTTTACCCTTCTTCTGACCCTTTCTGTCTTCTCTGGCCCTCAGAAACATAACAAAATCAAAGCTAGATCAAATGTGGAGTGAGGGAGGGGAAGGAGGGAGGGTGGTGGTGGTGGTGGGTGGCCTGGACCCTGTCCAGGGTGCTCCAAACCAGCTGGTCCCTGCAAGCAGCACCCTGATCTGGGCTGCTTCTAACCGCCAGCCAACACACAGCCACTCTCTCAGCTTCACTCTTGCAAGTGCACCACAAATTAGCTGTTGAACTGATGCCACAGTACAGCGCTATGGGGACTCCAGACGAAAGTTAGCTAGTGGTTCTTCCAGCATAGTTTTGACCCCACTTCATGCAGCTTACTGGCGGCAGGAACTTCCTGCTCCAATGGCTGCATTTTCAACTGCTGGTTCAAAAGGATTTTACAGAGCTTTCTATACTTCTCCAGGCTCACAACACGTTCACACTAATATCACATGAATTTTAAGGAAATGGAAGTCAATCTCTGGCCTTAATATCATGTAATTTTATTATAATTTAAAGATGCTTGCTATTTTGTTGCTTCAGTAAAATACTAGTGTATTTTATATGTCCTTGTTTTTTGATGAAAGACACACACTGTATTGACACAGAGTAAGCTGTTTTTGTGTTAAAAATTATTTCAACCAGTTTAAGAGAGTCAACTAAGCAATTTCTAGGTTGATTTTCTAGCCACAAAAAAAAAAAGATGTAAAACTGTGCCATTATAGAAAAACCAAAAAATTCAACCAATCTCAGCTTAGCAACTTTGAGGTGATCATTTGGTGTTCAATAAAATAAAATAAAATAAAACAAAATATCTTGTGAAACTTACTCTAATAACGTTTTATTTTCAGTCATGTTTACAGTGTAAATTCTATCATTCTGAGTTTTTTTTTTTTTTTTTTTTGTAAATATCCTAATGTCATCTAAATTAAATCAACAAGCTAATTAGCATCTCATATCATTGCTGCTTCACATACACATACATACAGTATCTGTGATATGTCCCATACCATGACTGAATGTAACAAACTGTCACAGCTGCAGTGGTGATTCATTAGGCACTTGTCACTGAGGTAAGTGCAAAAACAAGCTGCTCACCAAAGACTCTTGATCCAGACATGCTTATGTCATCAAAAGCACCAAGATTAATTAGGCCCTCATTAGATGCCCGTCACATAGTGCACGGGTGCTGCTCATGTCTCTTACATAATGCTTAGCAAACATGTAGCACTGTGCTGTTGGCACTGAAGCTGATAGCATAATCTTAGCACAGCCTCCAAAGCATTGTTTTGAAGGCGGCTGAGAGTGTTAGAGTCCAGACTGGAACTACATCTAGTATTTTGATTAAAGGAGACCTATTTTGCCAAAATGTGATATAAGTCTCAAGTGTCCCCAGAATGTGTCTGCGAAGTTCCAGCTCAAAACACCCCACAGATCATTTACTATATAATTTTAAAATTCCTATTTTGAGTGGAAGCAAAAACACACTGTTTTCAGACATGTCTCTTTAAATGCAAATGAGCTGCTGCTCCCCGCCCCCTTTTCTAGAATAAGGCTGTGCCTTTACAGCTTGTACCTCAGATACTCTGCCAAAAAACATCTGTTTGGATTTGATTATCATGTCTATCACCCTGAAATCAGGTGTTTTATACCATATTAGTTTAAACTTCTGATACACGGTTTTCTGAGCACACACATCCAAACCATGTGCACAGAAAGCGGCTGTCACACGGCATGTGAGTACTAAACTAAGTTTTCTTTCATGTTTTATTGTGCGTAAACTGTCAAATACACACAAGTTTATGTTAGAAACACACAAGTTACAAAAACAGTCGGTTATGTCTATGAAGGTAAACAGCTGGGAAAGAAATTGCATGTTTATATTAGATCTGTGTGGCAGCAGTGTAATATACAGTAAATAAATTAATAAATCCACCGCTCTTTTGTCTCCTCTGAGGCTGGGACTCTAAATAGTGTTCTCTGCTCGTCTGTGCAGCCAACGACAGAGCAGTTAGCATGCTTTGCTCGAATTTTTGCCATGGCATTAGAACTGATACACAATTGTCGCTTGCGAAAACAAAATGGCGACGCTGTGGGTGGAACCGTGTAGATTAAGGGCGGTAATATTATAATAAAACCCACTTTCTATGTCACGGGGGGAGCAAAATCTGAGTGGCTCATTTTTTCACAAGCTTGCAGAGAAAGGCTTACCAAAAAAATTTACTGAGTTGTTCTTTTTCACGTTTTCTGGTTTGGTAGATGCACTGGGGACTCATTTATAGCACTTAAACATGGAAAAAGTCAGATTTTCATGATATTTCTCATTTATATTAATGCAAAGAAGCATACGTGGGTAGCTCATTTCCTGGTAGTGGAGTCAAGTAATATTGCTACATTTTTCCAAATTAAAAAATAAAGAAAATGTATGTCATGTATCTTTGCTGAACAAAAATCTTTCTTTATTTCTTATATATATATATATATATATATATATATATATATATACATATATACACACACACACAAAGAAAGAAAACTAATCAAAACTTAAACTTATCAAAAATAAAAGACATTTAAAATTTTACAAATTATTTTTATTTTAAAAAATATATATAAAATATTAATTAATATAATAATTAAAATAAATTAAATTAAATAATTAAATTGCATTAAAAAAATAAATAAATAAATAAGCAGCTAAAATATTTTAGCATATTTTATATATATTTTCAGCATTGATAATAATATGAAATGATTCCTGAACACAAAATCTGTTCAGGAGGATCATGTGACACTGGCGTAATGATGGCTGAAAATGCAACTTTGCCATTTTTGATACATTTTTAATAAATTAAAAATTTAAATATTTAGATTAATGGAAAGGGGGAAAATAATACAAGAAAACATGATCTCTGAATCAAATGGCAACATTTGGTGGCCCCACCACACTTGACCAAAGAACTCTGAAGTGGTTCTTGTCCACAGATGAAGAGAAAGAAAGAGAAAGGGCAAAAGAAGGACAAAAACTTTGAGGAAAGAAAGGGGAGAAACAAACGCAATGTAGCGCATAACTGCACCTCTTCTCTCTCCTTTTCTCTCCTTTTATCCCTGGCTCTCAATTCACCTGTTTCCAAATAATTGAGAGAAAAAAATTAAGATTAACTCCTAACTATGAACAAGAGCTGTTTCGCCCACTAATACACAAAAAAAAGATGAGAGGGTTGGCAGCATTGTCCTGAGCCACTTAAATCTTATTTCCAATTCACTAAATGTGTTATTTGACTTGGCAAGTGAGCTGGTATGTGTTGTAGGCCAGCAGGACACCTAATCATAGGGACACCAAGTTTGCGGGCAGTATTAGCCTCAGCTTGTGACCTTAAGCTAAGTGGGTGGTTCGGCCCACAAGAAAATACGAACAGAGAGAGGAGGAGAAAAAGAAAAACAGTGAATAGCATTAACCTTTGCTTGAAGTTCAAGACTGATTTTCGAATCGCCCTCTGCGCACAAATCCAGCAAAGGGGAAAAAGTAGAAACTGAAAAAAGGAGAAAGAAAAAAAAAACATGTTTAAAGAGGAGCAGGGTGCTGCAAAAGAAGTTAGCACAGCCTGGCAGGGTTCTGTCTGTGGATACGGACGTGCAAACATGGACAGGACTAGTGTTTTCATTTTAAACATTTACAAATGGACCTCTTAAATGATGGCCTGGAGTTATACAGCAATATCAAATTATGGCTGTAAGAGAGGCAATGTTTTTAAGGACCTGGAAAATCAAATAAAATGGCTCAGTGATTGGCTCAAAACACACAACCAATTTTCCCCACTTATCTTAAGCAGTAAATCCACAATTTATGAGCTCATATGTCAATTTATGTACCTCTGAGAGAACAAATATGATTTATTGGCCTCCATTTCATGCCAGAGTGATAAACCAGCAAAAGGTGATGGGGAAATATAGCACAAGCTGTATGTCTGTGCAGTAAACAGAGTAAACGCTTAAAGAACCAGACAGCAATTACCCTTCAAAATGTAATGCAGCTTAAAATACTTGACTAAAAAAATAGGAATATTGGGTGGGAAAAGCCCCATTTAATCGAAAAAAAAAAAAAAAACCCTCAAAAATGACACATTGGCATTAAATCAAAACAATGAAACAAACCAGTGCACTATGGCCCTTGCCAAAGTAGATATAAATAATATCAAACATCCGAGGAATGTAGGAAGCAAAAGATAATTCCCACTGCCCTGTGAGGGGGAGGACAGGAAAAAAAATCCCCCAAAAATTATAAAAGAAGAAGTGATAATGCCAAGATTGGAAGATTAATTCTGTGGAATGGTTATGAGAAACACTGGCAGTGCCTCAAGGGTCAGTTCTGGCGGCTCTTGGCAGAAACCTTTGTGATGCGGTTTGAAGGGAGATCGTTTTACATCCTACCTCTGCCCGTAGGGACAGACCATTTCCTCTTTCCCACTATAACACGAATGTACCTTTTCCATGCATTTCTATCTTTGATCTAAGATATATTACTCATGAGCGAACGTAAACAAGCAGTTTGTTGTAAAAAATTATTGTTTCCTGCTGTTATGATTTAAAAGTATTAGGCTCATTGGAATATCTATAAGCTGAGTTCTGGTTTGAGCCTCTGTATTTGCCTCAGACTGCAAGACTGCTGTTGCTTTATATTAGACTTTTTGTACTGAACACATAAATATAAAGAGACATACTTATTTAAGAACAAATATAGAGCCTTTTAAAGTGGATTTGCATACAATTCTATCCTAATATTTATTTATATAAACTTTTTAAATCACGGTATATCAACCTATGAGCTTCTCATAGAAGAATATCAGAATTGTATTCAGAATGTTCATAATAACTAAATATTCATATGATTGCAAACGCATTAAACTTATTAGACGAGCATGCTCATTACACAACTCACAGTGAGAGAGATTTTAGCACTGCACTTTTATTTGTACCACAGAAAAAACGGCCAACACACCAGGTGGCATTCGCTTTTCATTGCAATTACTGTATGTATATATAATGGGACTATACACAGTCAGTGCATGTATACACGTACAGTATTCTGAGCAGGAAATACTTCCACATTCAATGCCAGCATAAACTTACATTCATATGGATCATCATGTATGAACCTAGAATGAACTTTTGTTCTTGTTCATTTCAAACAAATTAATCTTTCTTCTATGTAGCGATTAAAAAAAAAAAAAAAAAGACTGCTGTATTGTTTCATTTCATTTGAGCTATTTAGTACTCTCTTTTAAGTGGTTGATTAAAATAAACCACTAATGTAACATACAAAAGTGATGTTCAACATAACTTCTTGGAAAAGTCTGCTTCTTATAGAATCCCGTTTCTGCCACTGAATGAACAAAAAAATAATAATAAAAAACAGAGACTTTTTATCTCACAATTCTGACTTTTTTCTCAGCATTGTGAGATAAACACAATTGCGAGTTATAGTCAAAAATATGAGAAATAAACTCTTTTCTTACTTTTTTCTTAGAATTATGATATACTGTAAACAGCTTGAGTTATAAAGCTGTTACTCAGCTGTTTTTAACATAATAACAATAATAATAATAATGAATGTTTTTGAGCAACAAATCAGAATATTAGAATGATTTCTGAAGGATCATGTGACTGGAGTAATGATGCTAAACATTCAGCTTTGAAATCACATGTATGAATTACATTTTAAAATATATTCAAATAGAAAACAGTTATTTTAAATAGCAAAAAATATTTCAAAATTTTACTTTTTTGCTGTACTTTGGACCAAATAAATGCAGGCTTGGTGAGCAACAGAAACTTCTTTAAAAAAAACAAAAAACTTCAGACTGGTAGTGTATATCTCACAGTTCTGAGGATAAGTAAAAATTGTGAGATATCAGCTTGCAACTGCAAGAAAAAAGTCAGAATAACGAGATACAAACTTGCAATTATGAGAAAAAGTCAGAATTTTTAGTTTATTTCTCGCAATTGTGAGTTTATATCCTGCAATTCTGACTTTATAACTTGCAATTGTTTATATCTTACAATTCTGAGAAAAAAAAGTCAATATTGAGAGATGTAAACTCGCAACGGCGAGAAAAAAGTCAGAACTGCGAGATACAAACTTAGAATTGCCATTTTATTTCTTACAATTGCAAGCTAATATCCCATGACTCATAATTCTCGCAATTTTAAGTTTATATCCTGCAATTCTGACTTTATAACTTGCAATTGCTTATATTTTACAATTCTTAGAAAAAAAGTCAGAATTGTGAGTTTATATCCTGCAATTTTGATGTTATAACTCACAATAGTTTGTGTCTTACAATTCTGAGAAAAAAAGTCAATATTGAGAGATGTAAACTCACAACTAGTTTATTTCTCACAATTATGAGTTTATATCCTGTAATTCTGACTTCATATCTTGCAATTGTTTATATCTTACAAATTTAGAATTGTGAGTTCTTTTCTCACAATTGTGTTTATATCCTGAAATTATGATTTAATAACTCACGATTGAGAGTTTATATCTTACAGTTCTGAGAAAAAAAAGGGAAATTCTGACTTTATAACTCGAGTTTTAGTTTTTATCTAAAAAATAAAAATTGAGAGATGTCAACTCGCAAATGCAATAAAAAATAAGTCAGAATTGCGAGATACAAACTCAGAATTGCAAGTTTATTTCTCGCAACTGGAAGTTTATTCTTCGCAGTTGGAAGTTTATTATTATATCCTGCAATTCTGACTTTACTGTCAAACCTGTGAGACTTAGTCAAAAATTATTATTGTTATTTTTGTATTATTTTATTTATTTTAATTTTTTTTTTTTTAAATATAGTTTATTCCGTGGTGGAAACTGGCTTACAAAGCTCGTTACTAAATAAGCTACTTTAAAACAGCTTTGTAGTGAAGTTGCTATTTTAGTTAGTTACTTCCCTTCACTGTTCCAAACTTTGTCGTATCCTACGCTAACTTTGATTACTTGTAACACTCACTCAACTTTGCTGTAAACAGCTCACGCTTAACACACCATTATAAACGTTCTGATAAATCTACACAATCAGTCATTCTGCAGCCTTATAGGCAGCAATTATGCACATGAACATTGTCTAATAATAAACGTATCAGAGCTGTCTACACGCCAGTGAAGTTAAACCTCAAAGTACGTCTCTGACACAGTTCCAGCTCTGGAATCTCAATCTCTTCCCAATCCAGCCAGCTGCTGCCAGTCAGGGATGAGGGAAGCGCCTGGGTTTGTTGGTTTAGTGAAGCCCACCGACAGACCCCCTCTAGAGACTACAGGTTCTCCCCAGCCCCGTAACAGTCTGATCCACATGGCTGCACAGGCAATCTGTTTTCTATATTACTAGCTGGTATCACTGTACTATGCACTATAAAACAGCAATTGGGCAGGAAATTAAGTTAGGGGATCGGTATTTGGCAGAGGCGAATCAGGCTGTGGTCTTTCCCTCCGCGTGCAAGGATCATTAAATATCACATAAGTTTGTTGATAAATTTCCATCAGCTTCCCCTCACTCATGTTTCTTTCCTTTTTTTTTTTTTTTTTTCCTCCTGTTTGGTTTTTTGTCAGCGCGCATGGGAAACAAAACATCCTAATGGGTATTTGAACAGCTTGAGATGTGTCGGCCTGGGAACTCACTTTCCTGTGACAGTAAAGGCTGGCTGAGATTTTAAACCTCTCAGTAGCTAAATATGGAAGTGTCTCTCTCTTCCCATGGCTTTCCATCCTACAAACAAATACAGGACAAACTCTCAGCCTAACTAAGCTTCTTTGGATTAACAGATGTGGAGTGTCTTTCTCTCTCTCAATCTCTCCCCCTCACTTCCTGTTTCTTCTTCCCATCACCCACTCCCTCTCTACCATTTGTTTTTGCTCCATCTCTCTCACCTCCTTTAGTTCCAGCCGAGAGAGATAGTTTCCGTTGGAGAGAGCGAGTGGGAACTCTCTGGTTTGCATGTGGTGTAAGTAGAATGAGTGACAGCGTGAGCTTCGGAAGAGACTGGGTTTGTTCAGAGCAATTCAACATCCAGTTCACATCTCTGAGTGTTCGTGTCAGATTGAGGGAGCCGCTTCCTCGGCTAGAAGCAGCTGACAGTCGCTTTTCAGCGCGCTGCTCATTATTTCTGCTGTATGGAGCAAGTCATATTGTTCAGCTTCATTTGTTATACAAACAAAACGCGTGTTTAAAAATGAAACAGCTTTTGCTGTGAAATTTCTGCTTCTAAGCATCCCATGAGGTGATGTTCTTCTGTATTATTGTTGGGACAGAGCTATACGGTTTTAGATGTATTTACATACAGATTTCCTACCTATAAAATATTAAAATTGGCCATCATCCATAAAGAAAACTTGACGAAGAGCTGGTGGAAATGTTAAAGAAACATTTCCATCCTCATTACAATAGATCGTTTTTAACATCGTCGATTGTTGCTAATGAACATACTTTTTTTTGCATGTTTACTTGTATAGAGATAAATTCACAATATTCTGGTGCTGCCAGTCACAAGTCACGCTGACTGTAATATTAACAGTAGTATGTCAAACTGACATGAATATTTGATTCCATTTCAGTCGGGACCCAGAGGAGATTGTGCCATTTTGTATTCTTGACCAAATCTAACAAGTAAAATATTGTTTCTTTTCTTATCTTCTTAATCATAAAGCTAATTATCATCCTAATAATTAACCTCGAATTTGGTTTAATTTTTAGGCTGTTTAAATTTGTCTGACTCTAATTATAAAAGTAATAAAATGGCCTAGATCTTACTGAACAGTTCACAGAAGACAGAAAGGAGTTCATTCCTAGCAATGTCAAAGAAAATGGTAAAATACTTTCTATGTATGATGTTTCTGACTCAGTATATAAAAAATGTGTTTGTGAAATTGAAGTTTTTTATACTTCACAGACACAATTTATATCGCTCATAATTGCAACTTTATATATCACAATTGTGATTGTTTTAAATCTGGCAGCTGAAATGTTATATCTCAAAACCGTGACTTTATTTGTCTTAATTGTGACTGTGTAGTATCATTTTAGTATCACTGAGATACTGCTGCAGCTTTATTAATATTTTGAATTTATTTTTGCATTTTTTAACATACTTAAAGTAGTTTTGTTGAGTTTGCCATTTTTATTATTATTATTTTAATATGTCTGTAGTCTATTGTTTTAGTTAAGATTCTTGTTATATTCTTAAATGTAACTTTGTAATACTATTATTTTAGTATCACTGAGATGCTACTTAAGTTTTTATTAATATTTTAAAATATTGAGTTGTATTGAGTTTTGTCATTTTTATTAGTTTTTTTTAATTAGCTTTTATACATTCTTTTATTAAAATTTTAATACAAATTCAACTTATTTATTTTTATTTATTTTTTAGTTTATTTATTTTATTTTTAGTTAACAATAATAATCCTGTCTCAAAACTCTTACATTTTGACTTTAATATACAGTTGAGGTCAAAAGTTTACATACACCTTGCAGAATCTGCAAAATGTTATTTATTTGATCAAAATGAGAAGGATCATACAAAATGCATGTCATTTTTTTATTTAGTACTGACCTCAATAAGATACTTCACATAAAAGACATATAGTCCACAAGAGAAAATAATAGTTGAATTCGTAAAAATGACCCCGTTCAAAAGTGTAAATGCGCTTGACTCTTACTACTGTGTTAATACAAAAAGCATTAGGAGCCGGAGGTGAAAACTTTTTGAATTTGAAGATTAGTGTAAATGTAACTCATTTTGTCTTTTGGGAAACATGTAAGTGTCTTCTGTAGCTTCTGAAGTGCAGTACTAAATGAAAAAAAAAAAAAAAAAAAAAAGATATTCAGGCTAAATAAGAAAAATGTACACATCTTCATTCTGTTCAAAAGTTTACACCCCTGGCTCCTAATGCATTGTTTTTCTTTCTGAAGCACCAGTGAGTGCTTGAACCTTCTGTAATATGTGCATATGAGTCCCTCAGTT
>JAHKKF010535264.1:0-37195 GCA_019740295.1 Labeo calbasu | reverse complement strand
TCCTCAGTGTGAAAAGATGGATCTCAAAATCATACAGTCATTGTTGGAAAGGGTTCAAACACACAAAAATACTGAAAAACCAAAGAATTTGTGGGACCTGAAGTATATTTCTGAAGAACAGCGGGCAGGACTTATGAACAACTATCACTAAACAAAAAAACACAGCTGTGGATCATTCAGGTAACAAGACAGTATTAAGAATCAAGCATATGAAACATTTGAATTGGGTCATTTTAATAAATTCAACTTAACTCAGCTTCACATGCAGCCAAACATGCAACGGACACTGATGAAAAGTTGAAATCATCTTAGAGAGAGGAAAAAAAAACATATTTTTTCAAATGATGGCAGCCAATATGTTGTTTTGGACCTTACTGTTTTCCATTGTATAGACAAAAACAGTTCAAAACAGAATCAAGGTCAAAGGTTTGGAACGACGTGAGGATGAGTAAATGATGACATTTCATTTTTGGGTGAACCATTCTTTCAAGGCAGAAGGTGTTAAAGTAGAACTACTCTATGTCGACAATACATAGGAAAGTGAGAAAAAGAGGGTGAGGCCACGCCGATGCTGTAGCTTATTTCCTTTCAGGTGGAGCACGCACACACACACACGTATATACAAGTACACAGCAGCCCCGTTAGGCCAGGATAGTGCAACCAGCCAGCTGAGATAAGGAAGCAAACAGGGGATAAATCCCAGCAGAAGCAGGGTCTTGATGGACAGACAGGCCACCATTAACAATGCCTGGGATTGTGAGAACAGTACACTGATGGAGAGATACCTTGGCATTTGGCAGCCGTGAGAAGTGGCCCTTAAAGATTTCACACTTCCAATTTCTGTGAATTATCAGCCATCTTCGACCTGTCACTCAGGCTGTCTGGTTAGAGATGCCCAAGCCAGGTCAGGCCCGGTCAGCTTATTGACAAAGCAATCCAGAGGTGATGTACCTCAGCCTGATAAAGCATTAGAGCAAAGGGCCGGGACAAGCAACTACAGGCCAAGTAATGGCCTGCTAGGCTACCAGCCGTGATGACAGAGTTAATTATGACTGACTGCATGTGGGTAAAGTGGGCTGAATAAATGTGGCAGAGACAAAAGGAGCATTACTTGTAATGGAAGACATTTGTATTTTAGTATACTAGACATGCGATTATTGCATTTCCGTCTATGTTTATGATTTCCCATCCAAATAGAGTTGTCATTCTTCATATATAAGGGCCCTTATGATATCTGTGATGTGGAAAATGTGGACAGAATCACAGAATACAGTAACAAAATGGAATTTACACTATAGTACAGAATGTCATGGAATTTGCTAAAATTTGGATGACTAAATCAAAAGTAGGTCAGTACACTTATATCAAATTGTGATATAGACTACTGTATGTTCATTTTAAGCTGCAAAAATACAGCTTAAATTTGAATCATGCATATTCTGCGTGTCTCTGGGTGAATGAATGGCGCAGATGCGCACTTTCGTTTACTACATACAAACTGAAGTGAGCGTGATGCTCGCAGTCTTCAGCCTCTGCTGCCTCAATATATGAGTACATGAACACATATAAATAATCTCTAGAACTGCTCTGAGAGTCACTTCATGTGCATTTTATCCATTTCTTTTGAGAATAACTATCATCATATCATATACACACAAAAGCTTAAATGTCTTCACAGCAACCAGTCAAAATAAAAGTTTGGCAGAAATGTAATGATAGTACTACTATTAATAATAAAATTATTATTAAAATTATTATATAATTGATTGGGGGGGAAATACTAGAATTTATTCACCATAAAAATGTAAATACACTACACAGTATTTTTGATAAATAAATAAATAAATAAATAAATACATATTTTGATGCTTTTCATTATTAAAATGTAATGTAACCATTAAAATGGATTCTAGAAAAGTAATGGAAAACACAGAGTAATTTTATAAATTACTATTAATGTTTTTTGGTGTGTGTGTGTATATATATATATATATATATACACACATTATTTTTGATGTACATAGCCAAAAAAAAAAAAAAAAAAAAAAAAGTCTAGAAAGAGTCTAGAAAAATTTTAAAAGAAAGAAAAAGGAATTGGGGAAATAATAAAACTGATTTCATTCAATATCATCCATTGGGGTCAGTGAGATTTTTTTTTCCTTGCGAGAAAGCATTTTATTCAGCAAGGATGCATTAAACATTACGAAAATATTAAGCAGCACAACTGCATTTCAGCGTACATAATAAGAAATTATTATTGAGCACCAAATCAGCATATTAGCATATTAATGATTTCTGGAGGATCCTGTGACACTGGAGACTGGAATACCTGCTGCTGAAAAGTTATTTTAAATAATATTTTACAATATTACTGTTTTTAATGTGTTTTAGTCAAATAAATTCAGCCTTGGTGAACACAAGAGAAAAGGTAAGAAAAATTCTTACCGATGACAAACTTTTAAATGGCAGTTGTTTCCTTTTGGTTTAATTAACTACCATTTCTACCTGCTTTCCCCAAAATTACCAAGCACTGTTTGTCTTGCATCTCTCTCTCTCTGCCTCTCTCCTATGTTCTTTCGCTACCGACTGTTCTGCCCATCTTATTCTTTTTACTTCTTCATCGTTCCTCATCTGCGTCCTCAAAGTTTTTTTTCCCTCTATTTTTCTCCCTAATGGTCTCTCTTCATACCTACTTGTCAGAATTAGACATATTTTTTTTTTTTGTTCTAAAAGGAGGGAATTAATTTCTATGTGTGTCCTGCTTCACTGACTCTTAGCTCTCTTTAAGACTTTTTTCATTTAGCTCTCTCTCTCTCTCCTTCTCTCGTTTCATCTTCACTTCTCTTCGTGCCACATTCTACTCTCCTGGTCTGCAGTAGATGATGATTAGACTTGCCCTTGTGTTGTGTTTTTTTCTATTAACTGATGACAAATGCTGTTCTAGGTAAAGCTATAGATGTGAAGTGTGTGCATCTTTGTGTATAGCCGCATTTGCGACATTATTATAATTGCAGGTGTAGGTCACAATATGAAAGCAGAAATGTTAGGTTCATTGATGAAAATTGAATGTCTGGTTGTATTTTTACTGATTGCAGTATGCATATTTGTGTATATGTACTCAAGTATATTTCTTCCCAATATCATCTATAATCAGGAACAATTCCAACACTGCATAACCTCGGCAGACGTTTTCAGTATCACAAAACAGTTTAAGTGTCTGTGTTGAAGTAAAAATATCAAAGATCACTTTCATTGATGTCAACTATTTGGAAAAAAAAAAAAAAAAAAATCCCATCTGCAGTAATGGCCCAATTCATGAGGAACACATTCACAGCACATATTTTCCATAATTATTCATACTAAAGTCTAGATGAAGGACGACTTTATAACTGATGCTTTAAAGTCAATAAAACATACAATATACTAATATTATTAAAGCCTTTCTTTCTTTCTTTTCTTTTATATTAGAATGTGCAAATAAAATATAATTACTCACACAAAGGGAGTGTAATGAACTTAGTTTGTACTTCTAGTTTAATTGTATCCAACTTGATTAAGTTAAACATTTAATTGCAATGGGTAAAGACTGCTAATATGTCAAAGATATTTGGGCAAGGTTTTGCCAAAGGCTACACATTTTCGGAATAATTTTGCAAAAAGCGTTATAATTATCCCCGCTCTCCCTTACTACATCAGGGATTATTTTGGCACTGAAAGATCCCCATCATAAATTCATGCTCCATTTGAATAGAATCGCTGCACCAAACAATCCACTTTTATTGGTCTACTTAATACAACATTACACTTTTAATAAGGATAGTAATAGCTAGCATTAGTTACATAGCCTGAGCGACTTCGCTGGAGCGTTGTATTAAAAGGATTGATGGGCCAGCGTACCAAATTAGAGCTGGGTCCCCCAGATGCAGGCTAACGCTAAGTGCTAACAAATGGCCACACTCACGGGAGGTTGTGGAAAGGTTGGAGCTTTTTTCCAGAGTGGAATGGAGTTGGGGTGGGGATGGAGACATACGTCAGACGGGCAGATGGAAGCATTCATCAGAAATCGGTGTGCCGGAGTGACTTTGAAGTCCTCTAGTGAGAGGTGAAAGAGAGAGCATGGCCTAGACCTCAGTGTTTATGTAGCCACACTGTGGGTGTAAGAGTTCATAATGAAGGATGGTGACATATGGAGCTGTCTGATTACACTCACACTGAGAAAGTGTGTGTGTGTGTGTGTGTGTGTGTGTGGATGCTTAAGTACGTGCATTACTTTCAAACAAGATTTAACATACAGGGAACTTTTTTGTATTTAACTGTATTCGAAGACTATTGATTAAAGAAAGAAAGAAAGAAAGAAAGAAAGAAAGAAAACGCCTTTGGGTTACTGTGATGCACTTACAATGGAATTAACACTGATAAACTGAAAACAGTGAAATGGTAACACGTCACAATAAGGTTGATTAGTTAACTACATAAGTTAACATGAATTAAGAATGAACAAAACTTATACAGCATTTATTAATCTTAATGTTAATTTCAGCATTTACTAATGCATTATTAAAATTCACATTAGTTAATGCACTGTGAACTAACTTGAACTAACAATGAACCCTGTATTAACGAACATTAACACATTTATTATTTTTTTTTTTTTACTTGTTTTTGTTTGTCTATTTCTTCTTCTTCTACCTAATTATAATGATAATATGTGTTATTATTATGGACCATTAAAGGTATTAGAATACAAAACAGTCAGTAAAAATACAGCCCAAAACTGTGTTAGTATGAAGCAATTTTTCTCTAATGATTTTTCACAGGTCTTTTACCAGTATTTTGAATTACACAGTTCTGCATTTTTTGTTTTTAAGGGTTGAGGGCAATGTCTGTAAACATAATGGAAAATGCTATTTTCTGTCAGGACATTTTGCATTTTTTTTTTCTTGTAGTGAAAGTCCAAAAATCCGAGACCACGAATAAAAATGGTCCCAAATTTACGGTCCCACTTTATATTAGATCACCTTAACTAGTATGTTCTTACTTTTAAATTTAGAATTTGATACAATGCACATGTGCACATATGTTTTTACAATGTACTTAATTAAAAAAAAAAAAAAAAAAAAACTGCATGTCATTACATATGTACTTAATTTCTGAAATTATATTTATATCCTTGTGAAAAAAAACAAACAAATAAATTAAAAAAAAACTTTTCTTAATGCTAAGTGTACTACAAATACATTTTATTTACATATTATGTACTGGTCACACTTTGTTTTAAGGTCCAATTCTTGCTATTAACAAACCATTAACTATATTTTTTGCCTCAATAAACTCCAAATTTGCAGCTTATTAATAGTAAGGTAGTTGTTAAGTTTAGGTATTGGGTAGGATTAGGGATGTAGAATATGGTTATGCAGAATAGGTGCTTTATAAGTATTAATAAACAGCCAAAATGCTAGTAATATGAATGCTAGTAAGTAGCTAGTTAACAGTGTGAACTGGTCCCTATACTAAAGTGTTACCAGAACAAATAAATTTGTACTTAATGCACTTTAATTGAGTGAATGTATTGCTGAAGTCCAACTAAAGATATACTTAAGTACCTTTGATTGTGCTTTAGTAGACTACTGCAAGCATACTTTAGGTGCACTTTAAATATTTTGCTTTTATTGACTGATATTACATAAAATCATACAACCCTCGTCAGTAGTGACATTAAAAAATATTTTAGGTTTAACATTAAGAAATGTACATTGTGCGCAAGTAGTGCTCTAAGTTTAATTACAACTTTTTAATAATTTCAGTAAGTCTCAAACGATATGTAAGTAAATATGTTAACAGACTTGAACTATAGTTAGTATAAAATAAATACATTTTACATATAAAATAGATACATACATGACCCATCCCTTAGACCTTAACCCACCTTTAAACCTACCCATAACATCAAACCTGTCCCTAACCTTACCCGTATCCCACCTCAATAGCATCAAAAGTGTTTTAGAATACAACATGAACACAATATGTACACTGTACTTATCTTTGAAGTACATAGCAGTTATAACATAACTGGGATCTTTAATATATATTTTTTCTCCTTCTTTCAATTTATTGTAACATAATCTTCAACTTGAGTGAAAATGTATTCAAATTTTAGATTTCATATAAGAACAATTTGGCTGACTGCGTCAGTTCGAGGCTGACTGCAGCGTGAGAGTGGCTTTATTTTGCGTCAATCTCAGCACTATTCTCTAGTGTGTTTTTACTGGGGGAAAAAAACGTCATAGTCGATATTGGTGCTCGCTGGGTGTCTCAGCAACGGTCTACTGTCCTTAAAATAACCATGTTGGCAACTTTCTACTCGCAGTGTGGTGGACAGGTAACAGTAGCACGATGAGTGAAAAAGGAAATGAGTTTGGGGCTAGAAGAGGCCTCTCCACATACTTAGTGTGGAGACTGCTAAGTTATTTCAAATGACAGCAGGTGCTCAATACATTAGAATGCAGTCTAGTATATACTGTGGACTACTAGATTCACAAGACTCCTACCCGTAGCAAATAAACTAACGCTATAATAACACTTCATCAACATATTCTTGAGAATAGACAATAAAATAATAAAATTCATGCCAGAGTAACATATCACGTACACATCCCCCCCCCCCAAAAAAAAAATAAATAAATACAATAATAAATATTATATACATACACCGTGAAAATTACTTTTCAGTCGGAAGCTGTAAGATTATTAAAGTAATTTTACAAGAAAATACTATTTTGAGTGTTTCTGCTTCAAAATTTAACATAGAAAAAATTGGAAAAAATTCTGGAAAAAAAATCATGAAGTTCCTCATCTCTCAATTCAGTCCCTTCAAGCAAGAAGAAGTGTCTCGTCCTCCGCCCAGAAGTTCCCGTCGTATCTGTCTCAGCC
Organism: Labeo calbasu; assembly: GCA_019740295.1. Taxonomy (NCBI): domain Eukaryota; kingdom Metazoa; phylum Chordata; class Actinopteri; order Cypriniformes; family Cyprinidae; genus Labeo; species Labeo calbasu. Next base: position 30,265 of record JAHKKF010535264.1, on the reverse strand, counting down.
TACCCGTCAAACTTCCGTCTCATCCCATTTCTGAACTGTTGTCCTTGTTGTGCGGTATCCCGCCGCCGATAAATTATGAATGCAAGGCGGGAAGCTATAAAATTTGTTGTATCTTCTATTATCTCCATGTTAAAGGCCACAAAAGCTCTTCAGTGAAGTCAGCCATTAAGCAATGACAGGTATTGCTATCAGGCTTCTTTATAGCCTATTACCTGCGATGACAGCAGCTGCTGCACAGCCACTGTACGGCCTATCACATTATTTGCAGCTAAAGTCAGCTACTGTGTCATTCTGGCTCATTTTCTTGACAGTGCTATCATAAATCCATTGGGCTGCGGGGGGGAAACTGTCGGCCGGCTCGATTATCTCCAGAGCCTGAATGGATCTTGAAATGTATGTAACAGCCAATGACTGTTATGGATCAGCCAAGCCAGGGCCATTGTACCCCTCTCTCTACACATCTATTTTTCAGTCTCCCTCTCTCACTTTTTCTTCGTGGAGATTCAGGTCGGATGTATTAAAGGTGTAATATGCCAAGAATGGCGCTGACTATCACGTACATGGAAATTTAAGTTTAGTTACTCTGTTTTTCAAAGAAATACTCTGGGTTCACTTCCGGGTTTGTGACATAACACTGATTAACTTAAAAGTTAATTAAAAAAAAAAAAATGCTGTGTAAAGTTATATCCAATTTTACATTTTTGACACAATGACATAAACCCAAAGCAAAACTGTGATTTAATCAGCTCAAATATTGCATAGCAAAATAATTAAATATAAGAGCTTTTATAAAATTATAACATTCATGTTTCTGCTTTTAATTTTTCAAAAAAATGAAAATTTCATTTTCACTATAAAACCTCTTATTTTTTAAGAAAACTGAAAGAATCTGTACAATAAGGTTCATTAGGTAACAATAGTTAACACGAACTAAGAATGAATATTATTTTACAGCATTTATTAATCTTAGTTGATGTTAATTTCAGCATTTGCTAATGCATTATTAAAATCAAAAGTTGTGTTTGTTAACATTAGTTAACGCACTGTAAACTAACATGAACATTGAACGATTATATTTTTATTAAGCGGCGACACTGCAGGCAAAAAAACAGTTTTTTCGTGCACCTGTCAAATTTGAGATTTTGGGCTTTTTGGTTTTTCAAAAAGTGTTTTTTCAGACTAGTGGAAAGAAAACATCCAAAAGACACTGTTAAGTGTTTTTTTAAGCACTTTATCTATTTGTGTCAATAGATTTCAATTACAATACATATTTTTAAAGGTCGTTTTCTCTAAAATGAGTTTTTTCTCCTACACTGAGCCATAAATCACCACTTCAGTAGCACCTACACGAACCAGACTTACATTTTTATCCCTATCTATATCCTGAAGGTTTTTACAGAGGGATTTGTTCACATATAATTTGCTTAATTTTATCCCCCCAAAAAATGTAAAAAAATATATTGTTTTATGTCTGTTCTAAGTTTTTTTCTGAATTACAGAGTGACAAAATGAGAGCAAAATTGCCTCTATAAAAACATTTGACTCTAATATGTAATAAAAAAAAAAAATTAAACAAGAATTTTGAAACTGACTTCATCCAGTGTTTAGATTTTTGTACTAGAAATTCACGCAAATTATCGCGTATTAAATAATGCCTCATTTGCATATTTAAATCTAACATTTTAGAAAACTTGCAATAGAAAAAAATGTTTGCAATTATCAACGTAATCAATCAACTGGATAAGTAAGGTGATAACTATTCGTTAATTTTTTTACCCTGTTCACCTGCAGCGTCTCACCTTACATTAACAAAGATTAATAAATAGTGTAATAGATGTATTGTTCTTTGTTTGTTAATGTTGGTTAATACATTAACTAATGTTAACAAATGTCACCTTATTGTAAAGCTTTAGCACATTATTGTCGTCGTACTCAAAATAATGCCCCAAAAATTGTCTACTCTAAACATAATTTGTACTGAACCTGGAATAAAGAACAGCAAAATCCAGACATTTCTTAAAACCGACTGTATAGAAAATTTGGGCCAATTCATCTATAGCCATGAATTAAATCGATGTTATTATCTTTTCTCCTATTTGCAATTATCATTTATTGAGCGCTCATTATATGGAAGTAACCTCTATAAAAGTACTTTTTATAGTCGGCGTACAGAATTTGCCATAAGGTACTGCCTTTTCAGTCTTTCCGAATAAAGAAATGGCATATATCTGAATTAACTTGGCAATTTGCCCGGCAAGGTTGCATCTGCCACCTTTATTGCATCTGTTCATCCTTCTATTCAACTATTTGTCCATGCTTTGTGGCCTAGTGTTGGGCTCAGGCTATTTAAACTCACCTCCCACCTCCACTCCTCTATTTCCCTCCACTCTATGGGCTATAATGAGCCAGCCAGCACAAAACCAGGAAAACTTAATGAGTCATTACAAATCAAGGCCTGCAACCGCTCTCACCCATCCTCTTTTATGCTCTTAATACCTCATTCTCCCTCCCTTCTCCTCCCTCTCTCCCTCTTTCTCTCTTTCCAGGCTGGCAGAATAAGCTTCGACACCTCCCTATCTATTAGAAACAATTAGGAGCCCACAGCTCCTGGTGCGGACTCAAAAGAACTTCACATCTCAAGGGCTCACGGCTCCCTAAGTAGCCGTGCTCAATGAGGAATGTAGAGGTGGCCCTTTCACACCCGTTACGTACCTCTCCCGCTCGGTGCCTCTCACTCTCTTTCTCCTTTTTCACGGGAACAAGCATCGGATGAAAACCAAAGTTGTCAAAAAAGGGACAGAATGGCCTGACTGAATGAGCGTAGGGTGTTTTATTTTTCCCTTACATCTTGTTCCAGAGCTGCAAAGTCATATTACACCATCAGTGTCATTCGCTAGCTGAATAAGCCATGGCGAAGTGCCATGACATGACCAAAAGCGACAGAAGGTTAGGCCTGATGCCCCTCTACAGGAGAAAGACGTGTTAACAAACAGAACAAGAGTACAGCTTGTACCATCTGTAGTGCGTAGATATAAAAAGAACCGAGGATCCGTGAAGCGCTCGCTTTCCCCGCCGCCTCAGCGAAGCGATGCCCATCTTTGTAAACCAAATCCACGCACAGACAGGGCATGAAAACGATTTGGTGTAGTTAACGATTTCTACATGAAACACGATACTTTGTTTCGAAAACGCTTGCGAGATGTCCCAAGGCAAGCGCGGCTCCGCTGCACTTTTTTTTTTTCAATAACAAAATACAAAATGATATTCCGCCTACCTAGCGTTTTAGCATGTGTGAAGATATTCATTGTTCCTCTGGTGGGAACAGGGCTTTTCTTTCAATTTTCTTCATTGGCTTTTGAAACCGCATTCCACACTGATCCCTCAGAGGGCAAATAGGGGAGATCACATGGGTTTGGAGAGGTTTAAAATGGCAAATCCTGTTCAAGGTGTCGTTTCCCCAACTACACATCAATCTCATGTCTGAAACCTTCTTCCCAAGAGAGAAAGAGAAGATTGTAAGAGATTCCCCAACTAGAGAAGAGGGGCTTGGGGATCTACACACATACTCCAACATATGTAAGAGGAGAACAGACATACAGGGAAGACAGAACGATAGACAGAATGATAGATAGAACAAAGGAACAATACGGTGGTAGATTGATCGAAAGAACGACAAACGGACAGAATGACAGACAAACCAAACCGACGATAGATAGACTGATCACTTTTGTGATTTCATGTTGTGTTTTTGATGCATTTTACGGTTGTATTGTCAAAATGTTACCATTTCATATTACGTAAATGTTTAAACTGCATTTAATTGAATACAATGTCACTGATATGATGACTGAATACAATAAAATTAAAATGTTAATGCTACAATCCTCATAAAGATTAATTTGTGTATCTGTAAAGTTGTTCAAATTTTAAGTAAATCATTTATTTTTAGATTACGTCAACACCGCAATATTGTACATTTAGATGCTGTCAATATTGTATGTTTCGTGTCTATGCAAACGTAAGGCGGGCTCGAAAATAAGGACTGCTGATGGCCCAGGGCCAGCATGAAACACGTTTGGGCCACTGCTGCATCTTCACGGAAGTTTATTATTTGCATGCGTTTTTAAGCCTTGCTAATGTAAAAATTTAAGCAATTTTAAAGCATTCAAGTGCAAGAAGACCTGAAAGACAGCTACATTTAGTACTTACGAGCTGAGAAACGCGTGAACACCAAACTGAGTGTTCTTTCATGTTTTGCTTTGCCAGTTTGAACATTCAAGAGATTTTAAAGGATTCAAGCGCAAGGAGACGTGAATAAAAACTCCATTCAGTGTGTTCTGTGCATAGCGCATACACAGAGGCAACTGCGTTTTCTTCCATGTCTTCTTGCGCTTGTGCAGACAAATACATACAAAAGCATGTCAAAATAGCCATCTGTGCGAGTATCTTTGAAATAGTCGGTTATGTCATTAAGTGAATCTAACCAGTCAAGAAAGAAATAGAAAAAGAAAAGAAAAAGGTGTATCATTAAATTTGATAAATAAATAAATAAAAATTACTCACTGCTCTTGACTGAGTAACTTTTGTAGCTTTAACCCTCTATGGTACGGTGTTGCCATATGGCAACAATTACTTTATACTTATTTCCTTGTTATTCTGAAAAAAATACAATATATTACAATATGTTAATTAAAAGGGACGGCCTTAAGGTAATCAATGATGTGCTGTTTTTAAGCCACATGACATTTGAATGTTCCTCCAAACATTTTTTTTTCACTGTCACCCCAACATGGAAGACACATGTTGAAGAGCTCCAGATATTGCTTTGTAAACCTAATTTCTGAATGTCTTTTCTCAAGGGAGATTTTTTTGCATCATCTTTGGTTAGTAAATTACATATTTTTATTCAGAAATTAATATTATCTCACATAGTTTTTCTGTAAAATGAGAAAATATCAATGTTGCCATATGGCAACACTGTACCACTACGGAAAAATAGGCATGTTGCCATATGGAAACGCTGTACCACAGTGGAACTGAAGTAATGTATTTCCCCATTGGGATTTTTTATAGATAGTAAAATCAATAATTTGATTGTAATGATTTATTTATTTAAAGTGTTTATGGTAGTATGTGTATTTATGTATAAATAAGGAAATTATTTAGTCTTTGCAAAACATGAATACAACAATATTTTACGGAAAGGGCAATAGGAAGAGTGCCGAGTTGCCTCTTCCATGTGATGACAATGAGGATGAGTTAGCCTTCACTGACTGTAAAAATTAGTGTGTTTGTGCATGTGTTTATGTGTCTGTATGTGTGTGTGGCAGATTTTGAAGAAAATTAAGACTGGATGCATCAATTTCTAAAAGAAATGTGCATTTGAATTGAAAAGTAAATCACAATTGAATAGAAAAAGTAATCTAGGGCCATTTTCCATTGTGGTACATTGTTGCCATATGGCAACGTTTTCCTAAATACCCCACCAAAAAACATTTTCACATTTTTTTTTTTTGGATTTGTATAATTGAAGCTATTTCATGTACTAAAAACTTGTGTGAAAAAATATTTCATGGTTAGAACATAATGCGTGCCATAGAGGGTTAACAAGGATTAATCTAGATTTAATTTGTACAGTGAAAGAATATGCAATATTATTTTACATTTGGGACAATAAAGCCCCCCTACACTTAACCCTATCTGATAAACACCTGTGAGGTACTTTATTTTACTTTTTGATTATTTCCTTCATTTTATTGAAAATAAATGCTTTTCCAATTTGATATGTGATGTGAATCGGGAGTAGAATGAGTTTGGCAAAAGGTGGACAATTTGCACTTAGTGTGAATAGACACTCTGTTAATACATGTGTGATACAACCGTACTTTCACGTAAAAAATAAAATACACAAGAATACTCATGAGATCATGCTGGAATGACTTTCAGAATTATAAACTATCAATGATAATACAGTGGAGACAACCTGCCATGTTTCTTTGTAATAGTGAACGGTACAGACTGAATCTCCATCTGTACAGTTAATGTAAAAGCTACCGCAACATTGACAAGAAGAGTATCATTTTAAAATGACTGACCAGCATTTTGTGGAGACACACTGACAAAACAGCACAAACTGTGTCGTAAACGTATTAATACTGTGCTTTCATTAATTAAGTGCAGACAGAATGACTGATAATTACTATACTGGCTCATTAAGACTATGTCGACAGGAAAACCCACACAAGCACACGCACACACAGGCATGCAGCTGTTACAGTTTGTTTGAGTAATAATGAGCCTGGCAGGTTTTGTTGCACAATTTACTTAGTTGATGAGCAGAATTAAAGCATTAAAGCAGCACACAATAGCCCGTTCCTTAGTAAAGTAAAACTACGAGGATGAGTAATAAACCATAAATCAGTTTGCAGTTTCTGATATTCAGACGTCAATGTAATTTAAACACAATTTGCACTGATATCTCTAATATTCAAATAAAACAACAACAAAGCAGCTGTTGAAGAAAAAACAAATATGTAAATAGTGAAACTGGTTAACACCTTTAACAAATTGAATTAAATTTACTGATTAAGATTTAGAAACACCCTTAATATCCAGTAAACAAGCACACCAGCACCAAATGTTCACAACAACACGCTTTAAGTGAGTTACCCCAGTAAGGCTTATTACAAAATTCATAATGATAATAATAACGGTTAAAGTGCTTTGTCCACTTAAAGGTATAAAAAATAGAATAAGCAATAAAAGCTTCAGCCTCAATGCAGTAATATTCAACGTCCCATAAAATATTAATGTGTGTGGTAAAATTCTGTTAGTTCCAATATATTAAATTGCTAGTGTCTATAAACTTGGCGTATGGGTATTTATTTACAAGCAGGGAAGCTTTCAAACCTGATAGCAGGTGCTGACTTCTTTTGAAGTTGTGTTTATAAATATCGAGTCAGGCACCTTCATAAGTGCCTATAAATTCTGAGCAGGAGCACAGTAGTTCTCTTATAGATCATAAAGTCTAACGACCTTCTGTTCTTCTAGAAGTTTTCATTGTTAAGGCAAGATGTGTTAGCGAAGGAGATTTTTACTGACTTTTACTGAGGTTTACCTTCAGATGATGTGTGATTTGCCTTCGACCAAACACAAGTCCAGTCGGAGTACAAACTACAAGTTTCCTTCTTTAGATTAAAAAGTTGGAATAAAACATGTCCTGTTTACATATATGTTTCAAGTTAAAGCACTGAAAAAAAACAGGAAGAAAAGACGACAGAGCATTGCTCTCTTAATGCATATACAAGTAAGTTTTAATCTTTTAAAGGGATAGTTCACCCAAAAATGAAAATTCTGTCATTAATTGCTTACCCTCATGTCGTTCCAAACTTGTAGTACCTTTGTTCATTTTCGGAACACAATTTAAGATATTTTTGATTAAAACTGAGAGCATTCTGACCCTACATAGAAAGCAACACAACGCAACTATTATGTTCAAGGCCTAGAAAGGTAGTAAGAACATTGTTAAAATAGTCCATGTGACATCAGTGGTTCAACCTTAATTTTATGAAGCTACGAGAATATTTTTTGTGTGCAGAGAAAACAAAAATAACAACTTTTTTTCAGACTTGAAGCCATTCATGACAGTACCACAACGCATACATTTTAATTTTTGTCACTATGCCTTTAATACCAGATTCAGTCCAGATCATACTGATCTGCACATCAGCACACTCTGAATGAATTATGAATTAATATAAGAGCAATGTTTTGTTGTTGTTATTGTTGTTGTAAAAAAAACAACAAAAAAAAAAAAAACAATGGTTGAAAGGTAGACTCTCAGCCTGTACATAAAACAAAACTACACTATACCCACAACATCACAAAAGTACAATTTTCCACTTTACTAAAGCAATACGTAACATTTTCCACTATTAAATGGAAAGGCACAGAAAGGCTACTGAGGCATGGAAACAGTACAACTCCAAAGTACCTGTACCTCTGTCTGTTCAGTTTAAACATCCGACAGAAAGGATCTGTTCACACCTGTAGTCTTGAGAGAGAGGTGCTAAAGCATGATCTCAACATGTGTCACAACATAATACACACGGTTTACTGGAACACAGATGACCACACCACAGGGAGAAAAAGAGCTGCCTAATATCTCTCCACCGGCACGGACAGAAACACACACACACACACACACACACACACACACACACACACACACACAACAAATGTGTTAATATGTTCTATTATAAACAATTATGCATAACTATAGCATATAAACACAGATTTCTGCATATTATTATACACAAAGTCCAACGTTATCGTTAAAAAACGAAAATTAAATCAAGTAAAATAATTTACGAGAAAAAAACCATTCGATTTGTTTCTGATTTATGAATTTAAGAGATTTGCGTCTTTGTTTTTGGCATTAGCATCTATTTCTATCCCCTTTAATCTTTGGAGGGATACAACCAGTGTTTTCCCTTAAAGCTCTTCTATATTTGAAGTCATGGTGGATAAATTATACTTCCTAACCGAATGTAATTAGTGTGTTGAACTGCTAATCAGACGTGATTACCTGTTGGCAACGAGGAGAAACTCTCATGCTTTTGGAGAGAGATAGGATAGAGAAATTGAGCTGATTATACCTGAATGAGAAATTAGAGCAAAATACTAATTTCAGAACTGATAATTATGCAATTCTGATGCAATGTAGCGCAATTCCTTCTGCCGTGTTTACAGGTGTTTCGTGTGAACCAAGCAATTTGACCGTTCTTTAGTATTTGTAAATATGTTTGTATCACTCAAGCATTGTCATTAAACTTCAGCATTATCAATAGTGATTAGAGATGCCTGTACCTGACAGGTACAGGGAGATCTAATGAATGCTTTTTTTCCATTTCCTTTTACTCTTTTGTTAATACTGCAGTGTGAGACTTAGACATACAAACTCAAAGCAAGGACAATCATTTGGCTGTGCCTGTTTAATTCATTTAGCTGGGAGGCAAGGGCTGATAAGACGGCAAACCAAGACTTTCTTCAAAACTAGGAATATGCCAGGTCTGACATAATCCAATCGGGCCTGTTTTCATCAGCTTTTGTCTTGTATTTTTTGCTCTTCTTTTGGACTTTCCTTTGGTTCCGGCACGAAGTAGAAAACCAGAAATGACACAATTCGGTCGCACTTGTATGGCGTAGCAGCCCCAATCCAAACAGCTTTTCTGCAGTAAAACCCTTGAAGACCCACACACATCTAAATCTGGCCCTGAGGGCAACAGGCTCTACACCACCGAGATAAAGCAATCGAGGCCAAAAGCAGAAGAAATCACATATAATATATAAATATATATTCTAAGCTTTGCCATGGCAACATGCGTATGCATCTGACTTTCCAGTAAAAGCAGAGCTGGTATTCTGCAGAGGAAGAGAGAGGGAGAGGAGAGAGAGAAAGAGAAAAAAAAAAAAAAAAAACGTAATCGCCCTCACAGAAGAAAAGCCCACGGAAAAAGTGCCGCACATGTGCAAGAGGAGCTCACACATCACCATGGTGGGAAGAGGAACAATGCGGTAATAACAGCCGAGGCGTCAAGGAGCTAAAAAGACGGTAAAAGATGGTTAAACGGTCAATTGTCTGGCAAAAATGCATAACAGGACCGTCAGAGGCTAAGCCTGGAGCTAGAGCCCTGCACAATGAAACGCAAGGCCTGCCCACCTCAAAAACCCTTAGCCGCTATTGGTGGAGTCTTCCCTCCACAGACCGGCTCTCCATGCAGGATGAGCGATTCTACCTCCTCGTTTGGCTGGACCGTTTCAACTTTGACAAACTTCTGACAAATGCAGGGAGCCTGACATATCCAGGCCTATACTATCAAATTAAAGACCCTCCAACGCAAACGTCGCTCTCGGGCAGACCCTGATATGTTGAGTTTAGGTGAGAATCTTTCACGGATGCGTACTCGCACAAATACTCTTTAGTAAATCTCCTTTTGATCAAATTACAGAGCGGGTGGAAATCCGCAGCGCGGCTTTCGAAGACTCCACGCTGTGCCACCTTGATTTTTTTAGCGGAGATGCATCGTGAAGATATTTCCTGTGCTCAATAACAACTGACAACAGCACAAACTCAGAAGGAGGGAAGAAATTTGGGGAAAAAAAGCAGTGGGACGTTCCAAAATATAATCACTGGCACATTATCCTTTCAGCTCGCATTCATTCCACTAAAGATAAGAGGCGCTCTCCTGCGCAAACGCGATCCTGTCCACCGAGGGATGTTGAAAAGCGCTAACAGTTATTATGAAGCAAAATAACAAGCTCTTGTGAGAGGATTGATTGTTTAGCAAATCGTCGATCTTTATAAGAGATGTGTAAATCAGAGCTAAGTCACCATTATGGGCTGCCGCCACTGTGGCGCTTTTGATTTTCTGTCAACATCCATTGACAAAAACCCAGTGCGATCTGTTGACAAAACACGATGCGGGGCCAACAAATGGATTGAAGCTATCACTCTGTCTCGCGGCACTCAAAGTGTATCCGACGGTTTGAGGCGTCCCGCTCCATTATTTTACAAATTTCTATAGTTTCTTGCTTTAAGTAGTGAAGATCAAGGGAAAAATGCACAACGCAGATGCAGTTGCTGGCAACAAAGAGAGTTAGATGCGGTTGCGTATGCGATACACGGATCCCTTCCAGTCACAATCTTTAAAGCAGGATCTAAAGACAGTCATTAATTGAGAGGAATCTGAAACCAGTCAAAACAAACAAAAGCGACATGTTTTTCCAATTTAGCAGCTTCTTTTATCATGAATAAGATTTTCCAGGTTTTACGTAATGTTTTACAGTATGTTCATTGTTCATCCTAATTTTTCCCTCTGAGTGAAAAGATGTCATTGTTATATAGTAAAAAATTAATTTTCACTTCTGCATGCTTCATTTATAGAAGATTCCGTGAAACAGTTTTTAACATACAGCCAAGACTTTCTAAGGATTACATTTTACATTATTTACATCTAAATCTGCGTGAATGTTTAATTTATGAAGCTGTTATGATCCTTTTCAAAAGAAGTCTAGTTAAATTCTAGCTATAATTAAAAAAATAGTTCACCCAAAAAAATTAATTATCATTAATGTCCTTTCGAACCTGCATGACTTTCCTAGTGAAAAATAAATATACTAAAATTCATGCAGAGTAAACTACAAATACATTTACATATTTATGTGCTTAATAAAAAAATACCCTGCAATTGTACTTTTTAGTATACTAAACTGGTATACTTGAAGTCAGCTCAATTGGAAGAACTAATTTTATACTTAATGCGCTTTAACTGTGCAGAAGTAGTGCTAAAGTCCAACTTAAATATATTTAATGTGTTAAAATGGAACTATTGCAAGTATAGTTCAGGTACACTTTAAATATCTTGCATTTAAAAACTGATATTATTCAAAGATCAAACCATCCTCATCGACAGAAACATTAAAACACATTTTAGGCTAATATTAAGAAATGTGCATTGTACACAAGTAAAGTGCAAATAAAGGTTAATTATAACTTTTATATCAGTAAGTCTTGAGCTATAGATTTAAGTATAGATTTGAACTATATTTAGTATGAAATAAATGTATTTTAAATATATTACTTTTTTACTGGGGTTACTGTACTTTTCTTCTACACATTACCACACACACTAGATATTCTGAACATTTTAAAGATTTTTTAGTCACTTTGGTTCAATACTAACCCCTAATTACTTTCATTATACCGTTTTGGTCCCACTTTATATTAGGTGGCCTTAACTACTATGTACATTTAAATGAATCATTTGATACAATGCATTTATTGTGTATAGACATGTTATTACATTGTACTTACATTTTAAAAATACCTGCATGTAACTACATTTGTAATTAATTTCTGTAAATACATTTTTAATTACCCTGTTGACCCATCCCACCCTTAAACTTACCCATACCACCTAACCTGTCCCTAACCTTATCCCACTTTAATAGCAGCAAAAGTGTTTTGCAATACAATATGAACACAGTAAGCATAATGGAAGTACATAGTAGTTAAGGCCACCTATTATAAAGTGGGACACAATTTTTTGATTAATTAATCTGAAATTCTGAAGGGAAAAAAATCAGTGTTTGTTCTGTGTTGCGATAAGTCATACAGGGTGAGTAAACGATGACAGAATGATCATTTTTGGGTGAACTATCTCTTTAAGTACTCACAAACACAGTCAAAGCACCACTTTGACATCATTATGATGTCATCATCGTATGCCCCAGCAGTCAGAGGAGTCATACACACTGAGGTGTACTTGAAGTGCACATGCGAGGACAAGTGTACACTGGCAGCGAGAGGGGGCTGGCACTGGGGTACGGCCTCCTGGGGACCCAACAGCAGATGGTTATGGAGCATTTCTCTATGATAATGAAGTGAAGGCTAAGACGCCAAGCGCCGCCATAACTCTCGCTCGCTCTCGGTCTCTCCCTCTCTCATTTGCATGACTCTAAACCACCACCCTAGAGTCACGACCCTTTCCATCCCCTCTAAGTACCCCAATAAATTCAAATGTAATGCTCTTAAATGAGATCACTTACATGTGTCATTTTTCTTCTGTTATATTTATAATCTGCCACTTTGGCCTTGATTAACAAATGGCACTCAAGACACCCAGGCATGATTCCTCATGGCTGATGAGGGCCGAGCAGACGGAGCGAGATGTCCTCAAATCATGGAGGGAGACAACTACGAACGTGTGTTAAGTGCATTGCAGGGGACACAAGATTTGTGTTCAATTGTTTGGCTGATTAGAATAATCCAAAACACAGTGTAACAAACAAATTAAAGCAGTAGCCGTTAATTAGTTTGTAAACTAATTGCAATAATAAACTAGGAACAATAAATGTAATAAGATTACATTTTTTTAAAATGTCAAAATGCATAAAAAAAGCCTGATTTGGACTTCTCGTTATCTTCTGTTGTTAAGCGTCCCCCAACTCTCCAATGCTTTTTTTTCCCCCTCACAAATACAAAGAGGCAAATAAAGAAATACCACTCGCGTCATCTGCTGCGCTCAGACTCGCACGTTTTTAATTTCAGATTTAATTGTGCGTCATCTGCGTTATTATTGTGCCAGGCGATGGAGTGCACTTGTTCGTCGCTCGAGGTTAATCTTACCTATTGTTGTATTTATAGTGTACACTTTTACAGGGCCAGTCCTCATTCCTCAACTCTTTGCCAAGAAAGCTCCTATTTAGCCATTAATTATGTCAACGACGGAACCATCACAACTAGCCAGACTAACGTGTTTTTAGTCCCTTTAATATGCATTTTAAAACAGCTTCATTATTATAATGTATTTTGATAAACGATGTTTATGGTGCAGCTTCGGTCATGTAAATTGCTTATCCATAAATTAAACTAATAAAAGTAACTTGATGAAATATCACCTAAATGTTAAGTACCACAGTCTAATTTATTTTGGGCAACACCTCTTTTCAGAAATTCGTAAATATGATTATGATGTTATCCAAGAATAAGAATAAGAATAGGACGTTTGTGTATATTTTTGTCTGGTAATAAATAAAGCTTCATTTAAACTATGCAAGTGATAGTAAAACATATACAGTCAAAATAATGTATAGTATAAAACAATGTCTTTCCATGGTTAATATATATATATATATATATATACACATATACACACACACATACATATAACACATTGATAAAAGTAATCAAAAAGTGGTATGTTTTAGCATACTAGGGAAATTATAAAGAACTGGTTAAAATAAAACTACTTTATACTTTTTTGGATGGAAAGAGCACTGTAAACCATAAACCACATTCACCAAATGTTGTACAAATAGTATGCTCCCTCTTATTACATTATTACTTAACTGTTCCAGCACTGTAGTTTCTCCCACTAAAGTCTTCGATTTATATGTTTGAAAGAAGAGACGAATATCTACTGTGCGGAACATTCTATGATGGAAGGTTTAATAAAACAGCTGATTTCTCCTCCAGGTTTCCATAACACACAGTGAATGAATCCGCTGCATTCGCGGAGGCGCTTTTGCACTCTGTAATTCATCCAACAGGCTAAGTACATCTTTTATTTGTGTTAAAGTGGTGGGGAAGACGTATCTTTGCTATAGGTAGACTTATAAATTTAAATATATGCTACATAAACTCTGCTCCGTAACTGCTGCTTAACTGCTATTAGCTACGCCTGCACACGGCGAGAAGATTTGAGCTGAGCTCTACGACTGAATATCTGTATGTTGCTCCTGCGTGGATGGATATCTCCAGGATTTCACACGGTACTGGCAATTTATCATTTCAGAAGCCTCTATATCAAACCACATGATAAAATATATTATTCCTCAGAGATGAATATTCCTGCCTGCACGAGCACTATACAGTACATAACACAGTGCTTATTAAGACTAGAAATTTGCAATAGTAACATATTTATGTCTTTATGTTATATATTTTTTTTTCTGTATAGCTCGGTACTACATATTGCAAATTCAAAAGCGAAAATTGTATTGCAAAAATCTGAATTATTATTCATAAACGTGCAAAAAGTTGCATGTTGTTAAACAATACAGTAGAAATACAGTAAAGAAACTTTAAATAAAAAATAATGGTAACACTTCACAATAAGGTTCATTAGTTAACTATTTTAGTTAACATGAACTAAGAAGGAATGTGCTTAATGTTCATTTACTAAAACATTATTAAAATAAAAAGTTGTGCTTGTTAACATTAGTTAATGCACTGTGAATTAACATTAGCACTGAACAACTATTTTTTATTAACTAACATTAACAAAAATTAATAAATACTGTTATAAATGTAATGTTCAATGTTTGTTCATGTTAGTTAATACATTAACTATTGAAACCGTACTGTAAAGTGTTACCATGATAACAGTAAGTAAAAGAAAGAAAGTCGCAGAAGCTTCTTAAAAAATGCTCTTTTACATCTTTGTACTTTATCTAAAATCACTGACAACAAAATTGCCTCAAGAATGCTTTCTCTCCCCCTTTACAAACTTAACTACGACATCTGGCATAAGACACACACTCCTGCGGCTTAAATGCGTATCATGTTAAATCGAGAAAGTAAAGTCGCAGAGAGAGATACAGACAGAGAAAAGAGAAACACAGACAACATCATTTTCACTGGAAGGACAAAATGTAAAAGGTTCAGTAATTACAGTTATTTAACCAGCATCAAATAACAAGTGGATCATTCCCCGCCGGACTATTGTGAAGCAAAAGCGTTTCTTAAATGTCACTGATGTAGCAGAGCGTTTCAGACTTCAAATGCATAATGCTGAAGGAAGGTGACGATATTAGCGGATGAGCATTTCTATGTAAATTAGACTAAAGTAGGTGTTTTTTCTTTTCTTTTTTTAACAAACATCAAATCCAAAAACGACATATTAGCCACATGAGCCACTCATATTTAAAATATTTATTTCAATTACGCTGATGTCAACAGGCAAATGACTGAGTGATTTCCTTTTCTTAAGACTGAAATGTCACAAGAATATATTAATAATAAAACTTCAACTGAATGACGTATGGATTTTACGTAAAAATAAATTATAATATATTATAATTTATTCTGTACGTAAACTAAATAAGTGAAAACCCTAATAATAATAATAATATATATAACCAATTTATTGGTAAGAAGTAAGAAGGGAAAAGTACAGAACTGTCTAACGACTATAATTATATTTAATGCACTATATAAAATATCAGTGATTTCATGAAAGCTTGTGGGATATGATGTCAGACATCATATTTTAACTCCGGCAATCATCGTAATGGTTAACATTTGTCAGTTTTCAAGTTTGAATTCCACATACATGTTTCTCTATAAGTCGAGCAGATTGCATTGCATTAAGGTGCGGATGGGGATTTTCATCAAGCACACACATGTGAATGGATTGACTAGCAGCTCCCTCTTGTGAGCTTAGTAGGTAGTGTGTTCCCTTGCACTATGCGGCAGCCTCTTGACTCATCTTTCGCTTTCTTTTTTTTCCCCTCCATTACCCTATTCCTGTCAGAAACACGGAGGCAGTTAGTGCCTCTCCTCTTCCCTCTGCCCCATCTGCATTTACAGGCTGTTTCTCCAGCTCTCACCGCTGACCTCTTACTCAAATATTTAGACATTCGATTGCGAGCCCCTTTAAGGAACTGTGCCGTAACCCTGACCGTAAACAAATCGATGGGCCAAGTTCAAACGCCAGTGAAAATCTACGAACGTAAACAGGTTCATTCGGAGGCTACAGGGAGGGATCTTCAAGCCGGCGTGCTGCAGAAAGGAAAGAATGGGATGCAAATGTATGCACAGCCATAAAGTATGCATATGCACAAAAAGAGGGAGGGATTACACCCTAGGCTTGCTTCAGATAGCGAGAGGGGTTGCAAAGCAGGGCAAACGTTCGGACAACATTCTGGCAATGCAAGGGGTTATGCATCGTGAATGTTTATTTACAGAGTCTGGTGTGGATGTGAACCTCTGCTCGTTTTCTATGAGGCTTTGAAATAAAGGGGTATTTGGATACGGTGTGGTTCCAGGCGAACGATATACCCGTTTCGTATTTGCCACTTGCAGTAGAAGAAGGAGAGCTGGAGCAAATGTGCGACTTGATAATCGTGCTATGTCACATCAAGACAGGACGAAGGTCGAGTGATAAATTCCAGGTGACCTCTTCATCAGAACCAGGGAAAGGACGGGCTGCCCTTGCTGTTCCCTAAGGCGACAGACACCCCACACCCCACCCTCACAATCATGGCATTAATATCTTCACACAACCCCCAACAATAGCCCATTATGTATGGAAAGAAAGAGACGTAAACTGCTCACACTGAACCTGACTGTTTTCATAAAGTATAAATGTAAAAATGTGGTCTTTTTTTCATAGGCAGAATGCCTGATAAATACATATTCTTTCCCTTTGCCATCCTAATGAGTCGTATTGTGACACCTCACTCTTCTATCACAGACCGCAAGAAACGAATACCGGGTGTAATTACAATTCACGGCAACAAACGTGCTAAACCGTGCCTTCAGTGACAATGCTAAGAAAAAAAAGTTAAAATGCTTTAGGAGATGAAGAGAAGGAGATGTAGATTGCGTTTGAGTCTGGCCGGTGTTATGATGTCTGTGAGTGGGTGAATATATCTGGTGACACTGGGCTTTTCTAGATATCGATTGCTCCTGCGGTTACAACACTAACAGTAGTGGAGAGCCATTGAACTTTAAAGCAAATAGTCCTTCTTCCTGCCCAGAGTCCTCACGGTGGATCAATACATCACAGTGTAAGCTGTGTGTCGTGTCTGGTAATGTTTCTGTCTGTCTGGGCTAATGACCTGAGTAGTACTTATAGCAGTGGGCTTCTGCCAGCCGACTTTGGAATGAGAGCGACTGTAACTTACTTGTCCACATAAAGCTGAACTACTGAATTATATTTGCAAATTTAGACCATAATAATACAGAAATAACTGAAAGGGATAGTTTACTCAAAAATTAAAACGAAGTCATCATTCACTCACCCTCAAGTTGTTTCAAACAGACTTCAAAACACAAATATCCCTTTTTGTCCTTTGCTAGTCCAAACAAGACTTTCATGCTTTAACAAGTACAAAAAGAATTGTAATATTAAGTCATTTGAACTGAGAAGTTAAATCCACGTCGACTAAAGAAACATGATTGCTTTATATGATGGATGGATTTAGGCTTGTTTCACATGTAAACATTCATCAGCACACATAAATGGTAAATAGATGCTCTTTGCTTCTTATGCATAAAGCAAGCACATTTGTGACTCTGGACCACAAAACTGGTCATAAGGGTCAATTTTTTGAAAATTGATAAGCTTTCCACTGATGTATGATTTGTTAGGATAGGACAATATTTGGCTGAGATACAACTATTTGAAAATCTGGAATCCGAGGGTGTAAAAAAAAATCAAAATATTGAGAAAATCACCTTTAAAGTTGTTCAAATGAAGCAATGCATATTACTAATCAAAAATAATTTTTTGATATATTTACGGTAGGAAATTTACAAAATATCTTCATGAAACATGATCTTTACTTAATATTAGGGACAGGTTTGGTGGTATGGGTAGGTTTAAGGGTTGGTTAAGGTTTAAGGGGAAATGAATAGTGTCAATAGTCAATACAATCGGTTGATAGTGTAATTACTAATGTAATTATATGCAAGTATTTTTTAAAATATAGGTAAATGTAAAATCATTAAACGATCGGTCATTTTCTAAAATATACACACATACTTTTTAACCTCAAATGCTTGTCTTGTGTAGCTCTGCCTTGCGCATGCGTACTCTGTGCAGTTCAAGACAGTTAGGGTAGGTCGAAAAACTCCCAACTCATTTTCTCCTCCAACTTTAAAATCATCGCACATCGCTGTTTTACCTTTTTTTGTTAAGGGTGTTTGATCTTCTTTGCACATTAACTTTCTAAACACTGGGTCGGTACTTCTGCAGCAATGTAGGAAGATTTTGAAGTTGGAGAAGAAAATGAGATGGAGTTTTTCTTTTTTTTCTTTTAAAGATCTATTTTTTGGCTTTTTTTTGGCATCAAGAGATGGGAGTTTTTCGTCATACCCTAACTGTCATTAACCGGAATACACAGAGTTCACACAGAGCTAGACAAGACAAGCATTTGATGTTAAAAAGTATATAAACTAATTTTTTTTTAGAAAATAACCAATTGTTTCGCTAAATAAGACCCTTTTTCCTTGGCTGGGAGTCTTTGGAGCCCCTTGAAGCTGCACTGAAACTGCATTTTGGAAGTTCAAACTCGCAGGCACCATAGAAGTTCACCATATGAAGATAATTCCTAAAATTTGTTCCTCAAAAAACATAATTTCTTTATGACTGAAGAAAGAAAGATCTTGGATGAAAACAGGGTGAGTACATTATCTGTAAAGTTTTGTTCTGGAAGTGAACTACTCCTTTATGAGTATGGAACAACATGAAGGTGAGTTAGTGATGACAATTTTCATTTTTGCATGAACTATCATTTGAAGTCTGGTGCAGAAGTCCACAAATTATGCTTAAGGCATTATAATAAACAGTGTATATCCACATACCTACACTTCTAATCTATTTAAAATCTTTTTTTTGTCTCGCAGCACAGTCCTAAAGTCTAAAACAGCATTTGAAACACTTTAAAATGGTTTCAGGTAGTGTAAATGAAACCTGAATTCCTCATTTGACAAGCTCTGTGGGTCTTACCATTTCACTGGCCAGGGATATATTTGGAATTATGAGACAGTCAGATTCCTGATTCCCCCTCTGAGGTTCTGTTAAAAGGAATTACTGTAAAAAAAGACAGCTTTGAAAGAAAGCTTCTATTCAACAGACGATGATGAGAGAAGAAAGGGGGGAAAAAACACCTATTCGGTTCTTTCCAACTGGAAGCATCCGATCCGTGTGCCTGGATCAGCGTCCGAAATAAGCCAGATCGTGAAGAGTTGAAGAGGGTGGAGGCGTGCGTGCAATCCCCGCGAGTGCGCGGGATCTGTTCCAGGGGAAGTGAACGGAACTAAATGGCCAACATCAAATGAGTGAGACGAGGCTTGAGAAGGTTTGGGGAGAATTGCGATGGGGTGTGAGCCAATGCGCTGAGCCCCAGGGTCTGAGAGTCTTTTTCCCCCAGCTGATCCCCACCAGAGCTGGGCTCTTCGGTGCTGACCGAAAGGCTCTGACTGCCAGACCTGCTCAGCTGACACAGCTCTGTATGGAGTAACACAGAGTGAAAGTGCTGAGGAGGAGCTGTTGATGCACACTTCACAAGTTAATGCTCAAACAAACACAGAGAGTACACATGAGTGTAGAAAGCAACTTAAACGTTCAGTGTTACGTACTTGGACATTATGAAAGGTTAAAAAGAACAGGAGCTAACTGCAGACTGTTTTTTGGACCTTAATGATAGTAGAGAGAAGACAGGAAGTGAGAGGACACGTTTTTCCCATCACATTCAAGTTGATCCAGACTGAAAAAAAGGCTCTTTTCCATGCAATTTCAAGCTTCAAAAAGGACATAAAAGCAGCATAGAAGTATCATAAAAGTGGTAGACAAAACTTATGTGCTATATTCCAAGTATTCTGAAGGAAAAGACTTAAATTTAAGTCACTATTTACTGAAACATACACCCTAAATTTTCTTTGGTGAGTTCATAAGGGTCAATGAGAGAAGTAGTATTTGATTCATCAGAAAATTACTGAGTTGGATCATTTAAGGGAATCGTTTGATTTGGTTCACAAAACTGCTGTAAATGAAACTGGTTCACTAAATTGGTGCTTGAGTTCAACTTACGGGCTGAAAGGATTAGTTCAGTCCAGAATGAAAATTTCCTGATAATTTACTCAACCCTATGTCATCCAAGATGTTAATGTCTTTCTTGTCACAAAAAATTGAAGTTTTTGAGGAAAACATTCCAGGATTTTTCTAAATATAGCGGACTTCAGTGGGGATCAGTGGGTTGAAGGTAGTGGTGTGCGATATATCATTTGCGGTAATTGTTGTTTTAACGATGTGCGATTTGACTTTATGGAGAATATTGCAAAATGCAAACAAAACACACCTACAGCATGCACGCATAACGTTACATTACTTACGTCTAGTAAGTACGCATTAGAGTGCTTTCTTTCAATGCATGATTCAGTATATTGAAATGCTTTTCAGTGATCACAAAATTCAAGATATGGGGGCAGAAAAATGTATATATTTACAACATTTCATATAGTTAATATCACACGAAGAGCGCGTTTTTCTTTCAAAAATCAGCATGACTATAAATGTGATATTGACTTTTTACAACAGTTCAACAAACAAGAAGTTCATATTAAAAGACTTACGTTTTAGACAGCATAATTCCTGTTTTTGCTCAATTTTGCCAACAAAAATCATTCCAAGCACAACCACAGCACTGTTTTGCTCCTCTGAGCAACATGACAGCGTTTCGTTCCTGAATGAATCAACCGTAAATGATTCAGTTCAATCGCAATGACTCACTTATTAACAGCGATTGCTACCACCTACTGGCGGTTTTAATTTCACATTCAAAGTATCTTTTCATTTTTAAAATAATTGTAACTATCAGTTTCAACATTTATACAATATCAAAACATTATGTATACATTTGTAACTGCAGGTCAAATTTCCATGACCCTCTAAGCTGCATTAACGTGTAAATACATCTAAATGCCACTTCATATACAACTTTTGCAAAGATGTATTTTGTTGATACTGATTTAATTTGTTTGGTAACAGCCTACATGTATTATTATTATTATTATTATTATTATTACTGGCTGATTAAATTTAAGAATATGACTTTGAATTTAAAGATGATGCACACTTTTACACACTTCTTAAAGAAAAAAAAAAAAAAAAGGCGGCGGCTTTATAAAAATGCCCATAAAAGGGAAAAATCAATTTAAACTTATTGGAAAAGAATAATTTATATCACGGCTGTGAACTGACCACACAGAATATGAAGAATATCAAAAACTTTAGGAGTCAGTACAGTAGTCTTTAAGCACAATGACACACAGCAAAATATTGTCTAATTATCGTTAGCGATAAAATCCCAGCAAATATCGAGATATTATTTTTTGTCAATATTGCACACCCCTAGTTGAAGGTCCTAACTGTAGTTTCAATGTGTGAAATAGTGAAATAATCAGTCAAAAAAAATAAAAAAAAATAAAATAAATAATAATAATAAATAAATTTAACCACAAATGCCCATCTTGCTCTACCTCGATTTCACACATTACGTAGTCACGTTGGAAAGGTCACGTGTGACATAGTCGTTACCGACCCAGTGTTTACAAAGCGTACGTGCACAGAGTGTATGTGCAAAGTCAAGAGCTCTTTACAAAAAAAATTAAAACGTTGGACAATTCATAATCATATTTTTAATTTATGTTTATGAATGTATTTTGCCTAGTAGTGACACTTAATGGAATTAATCGATCAAAAATGAAAATTTTGTCATGTCACTCCAAACCTGTATGACCCTTTCTTCTGTGGAACATATAAGCAGATAATGTGTGTCAGTGTTTTTTGTCCATAAAACGAACTTTAAATGGTAACCAAACCTGTTTGGTAACAAAATTTCATCAAAATATCTTCTGTTGTGTTCCACAGAAAAAAGTAAAGTTATAAAACTTTTTCCTTTTAGATCTGATTATGGTGATTTTTATAAGGCTGACTTTTTTTCCATATGTTCTGTATAACCTGTACTAAAAAAGTTCAACTCAGCGCTACAAAAGTCAAAGCATTTATCATACAGATGGCCACGTCTGTGAAACATGCCGGAATAGAAATGACCTAAATGAGTAATTCAATCACACAGAGAATGAGAGGTCCGTTCTCAATTCAATTTGAGTGTCTGAGGGATCCAGCCTCCTCATTTCTTAATGTCACTTTAACATCTTACATGTTAATGAGCAGACGTGAGGTTAGGCCTAACACAGAGCCATTATCCACTTATTAAAGCCCTGACCCTGATGATCCCTACTCCATTAAACTGTGGATGTACAGTACAGGCATGTGTGGAGATGAGAGGCGACTTTCAGCTTGACTGAGCTGAGCTCAAGTGTGAATGCAACACTGCCCTTGTCCGTTCTGTCAGTCCTGGGGTGGGACACCCTCAAGTCAACGCGCCCCCTCCGCACACACACATATACCGAGATGGTAGAGAAAGAACCACTGACACGGGTCACTAGACTCTCTCATCCTCCCACTTATCTCCTGACAGAACATATCTTTCACATGGAGAGCACGGCCAGGAGACAGCAGAAGACAATTTCACAAGTTTGACAGGTGTTGCTGTGTCAGGCGCTTATGAGTGTTTGCAAAAAAAAAAAAAAAAAAGAAAAAGAAAACCTGCATGGTTTCAGATTCTAAATTCAATGTGAAACCTCATGAGATCTCAACGCATACCTACGAATCTGAACAATTTGAAAAAAACTGAATTCGAACAAATCAGAAACCAAAACAATTATTTGATTCAAATAATCATTTTATTCTGACATATTTTTAGTTAAACTCCAGGGCTTACATAAATAAATAAATATCACTAACTTTGACTTATAACTAACTTTTAAACCACAACCGTGAACCATGACTTGCTGGTTAATATTTCTAGTTGGTATCCAGTGGTTTTAGAGGGAAACGTTCATTCTAGAGAAGTTAAACAATTCATTTCAATTAAATTAAACAATAAATACTTTAAAATAAAATAAAGCAAAACACTGCACATTTGTTACAAGTATGCTAACTTGACTATTGGCCTGAAAGCTAACAGACAAACTAATTTTGATTTCATTCTTTAAATGCTCTACATGTTACATTTCCTTGCTCTCTGAGGCGTTTTGTTATGTTTGAAGTGTTTTTCTTGTAATTTCCACCTCCATTAAGGGTCTTTAAGGAGTTGGCCAGAAGAAAAATCTGCTCTGTCTATTGCCCGTTCAGGCTCTCCGTTGACAACTCGTAATGTTCCAGACCTGTGAAGTCACACAGCAGTGCCACTGTCCCACATGTGAACCCAAACTTTGCACTGAAACATCATTCTCCTTCTCCTCTGACCCCATTACTTCAATCCCAATCGACTCCCCCAAACAAAACCTTTCTGATTGCTATAGCACTCTATGCTCTCGCCCTTTCAAAATGTTATCTTAAGAAATGTGGAAACGATTGCACTTCATTTTTAGTCAGAGTGTGAGAACCGAAAATGACTACCACATTGGGCTAGTTGTGTGTGGACAGCCTCTCAGGGAATGTTGACGGTGCTGCTGGGTGTTCTGAGGAGGTTATGGACTCCAGAGGCAGGACTGATCCAATCATTCAGTGATTTATTACATTTATACTATTTGCTATATAAAAAAAGGTGCATGGAAGTTATACTTAACAAACGAATATTTAAGGTTTAATACAAATTAAGCCCAATCATCAGCTTTTATGACAATGCTGACTATGCCAGAAAAAATTAATGAACCTCTCCTCTCATTTCTAAAAGTAAAAAAGTATTGAAGTATTTAAAAACAGAGATGCAAAGCTTCTAATTTTATAAAAAGCACTTACATTAATTCTTCATTCTTCATCCGGGTATTAGGACTTGTATGGCTTAATATAATGTAAATGATGTCTCTTACTGAAATATGTTGTAGAAAACCTATGAAAGATTTAGGCATTTTAAAAAATCCACATCGTTTTATACATATTTTGGACTATTTTTGGAGCCATTTTTTGATGATGTCAAATGGTTGCACTCGGTGAGCTACTGGCACTACCTGTTGCTATTTTTACTGCAACACAACGCAGAATATAAAATACTGATACGATGACCAGTGCTATGCTGAAAGAGTTTCAGGTGGTAATGGATATAAGCATAGGCTTAAAGTAAATGCCATACCATTGATTTTTCCCCACAAGGAGTCTAAACACCCTTGGATATCGACTAAAATCCACATTGAGAAGCTCCTTCGGCGTCCGGAACGATATTGACAAGTGTCAGCATGTTTACATTCTGCCAGGATGGCATCTAGCATTTCTTGTCTCTGCCATTTGTAAGCTCTTCAGTAGCTGTGGTCTACTAAAAGCCTCAAAGGCATCAGGGCTAAAGAGGAGAGAACAAAGATGCAGATCTTCAGGAAGTTTTATTCATATACAGGTATCTTCCCATTCTATTCTCCTTTTCTTATTGGCAAGAAAGCAGTGAAGACTTACATCCCTTCACTTGTTGTCCTTAGACTGAAAATCACAACCAAAAGCCACACAATATGGGATCGTATCAGTATTTTATTGTCCGAGTTGTACTGCGGTAAAAATAGCAACAGGCAGTGCCAGTAGCTCACAGAGTGCAACCATTTTACATCATGAAAATATTGGCGTCCAACATAGTCCAAAATATGTATAAAACGAGGTGGATTTTTTAAAATAACGTAAATCTTTCATGGGTTTTCTACTACACATTTCAGTAAGAGACATCATTTACATTATTAAGCCATACACGTCTTAATACCCAGAGTTCATACCTTGAATAGTTCAAAATGGCTATTTAAAGGTCTGTCCACTATAGTAGATGCCATGCCTTAAAGGCATAAAATATACTTTAAATAAATATAAACATACACGCACAACTATATATACACACACAACTAAATGACTATCGAGTCTGAAACGACAGTCCTCCTATCACAAAATGTAACACCAGCCTTAAAGCAGAGAGAGCGAGCTGAAGTTGAAAGCACCTCTGGCAGATAAGGGTATAAATGTAAGGTGATGGGGCAGCGATTGGTCGAGATTAGAGCAAAAGCCAATGTAAGAAGGACAGATAGAGACAGTCGCAGGGTCTCACACTTTCGTCAGCCCTGGCATGAAGAATAACGGGAGCGCCAGGATCTATTCCATGTCCTTAACGGGGATAACAGCGTCCACTTGTTCAACAGGGCCCACTTCTCATTACACCAGCCTCACTGAGCCTCTACTGCGCCAGTGAAATCTGTCACCAAAGTCCAGCACGAACGGCAATCCAAATTGAAAAACTCTGCCATGAGTAGCGGGGAGTAGGGGGTGATGGAGGAGGAGGGTGAGGAGTGAAGTGAGGGAAGAGGAAGGGGAAAAAAAATCTGGTCATCAATTGCTGGCAACAGATCGCAGACGAAGATTATTGGAAGGCAACATTGCAGCAGATGTCTGATGACTGTATATTAACCTGCTTCCTACACACACAGAACATCCGAGCCCAGATTGTCCTAATGTCAGACTGTGAGGCCTTGTCCTGCGCAATAGGAGGAACTCATAATCCATGAGGAAAAAAAATATGAAGCTACGATTTGTGCAGCAGCACTGCTGATTTGTTGGACTAACTGCGCTGGCAGCGATGGAGCCGTTCCAAACCACAACACACAAAAACCAGTGGGCTGCCAGCAAATGTCCCTCTGTTCAGTGTTGTAATTGGGCTCACACTGGACTAGGAGAGGTACTGTAGTGTCAGCCATCTTGAGAGGCTATCGAAGTGTGTACATGAATGTTGATGCTTTTGGGCAGTAGAAGAAATACAAATGACAGCTAAAAATTTATTTATTTATTATTTAAATGCACAACAGAGACTAAAGCAGAAGAGAAGAAACTGTTGAACTGTTGTTGTCTTTGCACACAAAAAGTATTCTCATAGCGTCATAAAATTAAGGTTGAACCACTGATGTCACAAGGACTATTTTAACAATGTCCTTACTACATTTCTGGTCCTTAAACGTGGTAGTTGCATTGCTGTCTATGCAGGGTCACAAAGCTCTTGAATTTCTTCAAAAATATCTTAATTTGTGTTATGAAGATGAACGAAGGTCTTACGAGTTTGGAATGACATGAGGGTGAGAAATTAATGAGAGAATTTTTGGGTGAACTAACCCTTTAATGATGGTCGTATGGAAAAAGTATTGTTGCACTACAGAATGGAATGTGTATAATTTGGAGAATACTTTTATTTCAGAGGCATATGTGGTGGAGATCCACTAAAATAGGTGCCGGATCCAATTCCGGAGGTGCCGGATCCGAATCCCCCTTGTTTTCCGACACAAATTAAGCCCTGAGCAAAACATTTGCCATATGGGAGCCTCCATAGTCCAAACCTATCCCAGAGTTTCTTTGCAAAGATCCCCAAGGACAAATTCAGCAGTGAAATTAATAAAACAGATTGCAGACCCCCAAATCTCCCTTAAATAGTTCTGGCATGACCGATGAGGTTTTGGAGGATTCAACAAAATGCAGGTTAATGAAATACAGGGGTATCCCGCCATATTTTTTTTTCCCCTTCTAGTCTTTTCTTGACATAAATTCAAGCACCAACTGTGATATTTTTGGGGGTTTTGTTTATTTTTATGAAATGTGTTCACTATGTATAAACAATATTTTTCCATTCAATGTACAGTTCAATGTACAGTATGATTCCTTCATCTTGTCTCCAAACATCCTCCATTCATTTACCATCCACACCCACACTCTAAGGCCCTGTATCGACGCAATCTGAAATACCAATCATCCCTTCCCAATCACCAGAGCATTACAGTATTTGACCCATTTAACATTTTCCGTCTTTGCTAGTAGGCAGTAAACATGACCTGGGATGATACAGCTGGCAGTCAGTGAAGAGGGGTTGTAGGAAGCAGATGAGAAGAGATGGGAGCTCTAAGCCGCTCCACATCTGGTGCTGTATTAAAGGCATATGGGCCACCCCAATCAGGCCTGATGGAGGTGATGTCATGGCCCTTGCCACAACCTCTGGTTTCCAGCACTGCGTCAAGACAGACAAGCCAGCGAGCTGTCAACAGTCTGGTCCAGAGCGAGGGATGAAGATGGCACACTATGAAAATATCAGACAAAATGTTTGTGCACATCCACCATCCAGGAGCTGATGCAGTCTGATATAGAGAACATCACTTTGTTTTTATGATGTTTTACATATGTAATTTCACAATATACAGTTGAGGTCAAAAGTTTACATACTCCTTTGCAGAATGTGCAAAATGTTTTTTAGTACTGACCTCAATAAGACATTTCATATAAAAGCCATTATCGTATAGTCCACAAGAGAAAATAACAGCTGAATTTATAAAAAGACCTCTTTCAAAAGTTTACATACGCTTGACTCTTAATATTGTGTTGTTACCTGAATGATCCACAGCTGAGGGTTTTTTTTTTTTTTTTGTGATAGTTGTCCATTGAGTCCCTTAATTGTCCTGAACAGTTAAACTGCCTACTGTTCTTCAGAAAAATCCTTCAGGTCACACAAATTCTTTGGGTTTTTTTTAGCATTCTTGTGTATTTGAACTCTTTCCAACAATGACTGTATGATTTTGAGATCCATCTTTTCACACTGAGGACAACTGAGGGACTCGTATGCAACTATTATAGGAGGTTCAAATGCTCACTGATGCTTCAGAAGGAAACAAAATGCATTAAGAGACAGGGGGTGAAAACTTTTGAATTTGAAGATCAGGGTAAATATATTATACTTATATTGTCTTCTGGGAAACATGTATCTTCTGTACCTTCTGAAAGGCACTACTACATGAAAAGAAAAAAAAATATTTAGGCTAAATAAGAAAAATGTACACATCTTCATTCATACACCCCTAGTTCCTTCTGAAGTACATAGTAGGCCACCTAATGTAAAGTGGGACCAGACAAATAAAATAAAATAAAATAAAATAAAATAAAATAAAATAATACTAAAACCAAAATTAATTTGTTTAAATTGAGTTTTAAAGTAAATTTAGGCATCACAAGATTATAATGTACAGCATGAAAATAGATTAACAGTGTTATTACATTATTAATGTTATTAAAGATGGGAGTGTCAGGGTAAATAAGCATGAACTACTAAATAGCCAATGCTGAAAAATGTACATTTTAAATGAATGAACGAACAAATGAAAGAAAAAAAAAAATACTAATTATTATTATTATTATTATTACTACAATATTGTCCTATAATCTGTGGTGCCACCCATACCTATAGCCCTGACTTACTTTAGGGAAAAACAGAGACTATTATATTGATAAAATGTTTATAAATGTTCCCAGATGGCCCTTCAATGGCCCTTGGATGAGCTGAAAATCCATAACTACATGAGCTTGTTCTGTATGGGCTCCGCTTATGGCTTGGTTTCGCCACGCTCAGTTAAACCTTATTACATTCAAATAATGGCCGCACAACACAGGCCATTATATCAGACAGGTGCCAGCAATCAAGCACCAATGGAAGTCAATCACTAAGAAGAACAGCGAGGTTCCATTCATAACCTTAAATGCCAATGCAGGGCCAATAGGGCCAGATCTGGGAACGATCTGACCTTTATCATTCATAATCTGAAAGATCAAACAATGCCTATAGGCTGATTCCAGAGCAGGAACGGCCTTTACTCTGGAGATGACCAAAATCTCCCTCACGCCCCAGTGCTTTTAATTGTCTGGCTTTAGAAGGAAAAGGAATTTTACTTTGGTGTGCAGGTACAGACAGCGGGGTTGTGTTGAGCTACTTGGGAGGTCTGAAAAGCTCTGCTCCAGGCCTTTTCATGTGAATGGGGCTTAGCCATTGAGGGGTGACCCTGTTGAGCATGTCATGGGGGTGTAATGAGGTCAGTTTACAGGTTGGGCGGCAGGTAATCCTCCGTTCATTACAGGCCCACTCGGTGGCGAAAAAAAAAAAAAATCAAATGGCAGCGAGCTATTGAATAGAAGTAGATTGTATGTGTGTACAGGTCCAGGAACTTAATAACACTTGATTCAGTATGAAAAGAAACCTAGAGCCACCCGTGAAGAAGCAGCCCGGATGTGAGGGAGGGACGTTAGTGGCAGGAGTTTGGTGTCAGAGAACAAGACAAGCTTTGTACCAGCTTTAAGAAGCAAATTAAGAGAGAGCAACGCAAGCTTACTGACTCTGAAAGACTGAGTGAAGAAACACCTGGTGATCAATAGAGCTTAGAGAGCCCCATGAATGAGCCCGAGTAAGACAGCGGACACCCTCATGTCCTGCTTCTTGCGAGGTTGCATTCATACAAAACTTGTTCACACAAGTTGATGGTCATACAGTAAAATATATTATTTATATGTTCATACTTTTGGTGTGTTCAAGTCATGTCATAAAGAAATTAACACTACAATGCTGTAATTACGAGTGGGAATTTTTTATGGGTGAAAAGTTTATGGGTGAAAATACAGATGACACAATAGACACCAAGTCTGTATTGACCGTACATTTGTTGAAGTAAATAAAATTACTTTTTTTTTTATTATAATATAATTAGTTTTACAGTAAGATTTACAATAAAATTAGGACAAATATGATATATAACAATGCAGTATAACAGTACTTTCATAAATGTAATAAAACCAAAGCAAAACATGCAAAGTAACTTGAATGCATCTGATAATGTAACTACAGCTTGCTAACTTGTAAACACAAACGTCCCAGGAGGATTTGGGACCATGTATTTCCACACTACATCTAACCAGACGCAACAAGATTCTAGCGGCAATTTGTCTGTCCACACCAGACCTGACATGACAACGCAACGTGACATAATGACTCAAATGTGACCCTGGACCACAAAACCAGTCATAAGTAGCATGGGTGTATTTGTAAAATAGCCAACAATACATTGTATGGTAAGGGTGCTCCGATTGAT
>JAHKKF010535263.1:7528-22371 GCA_019740295.1 Labeo calbasu | reverse complement strand
TTGATTCTGGAGAGTGATCGAGAGGCAACCCTTACGAAAATTAAACATGGTTTTTACTACAAAATAAAACCAAAAAATAATGGTTACTATAGTTAAACCATGGTAACCACAAATTAACCATGGTCTTGCTACACTAACCATGGTTTAACCATGGTATTTATAGTAAAACTACGGTTATACAAATGGTAATCAATGCGCCAAAAAACATGGTTACTACACTTTTACTATAATAAAACCATGGATAATTTTCGTACGGGTTAATATGTTTTTCTTGTATTTAACCCTCAGGTATTGCTGACTTATAATGTGATCATACATAACTATTTTTCAGTTAAATAATTTTTTTATATTTTAGTTCAATAATATTTATTTAATATTTTAAGGAGATTAATTAATACTATTTGTCAAATAAATATGGTCCATTAATGACTTAAAATATATATATATTATTTTATGTTTGTTACTTATATTACAGTTTGTGTAATATTTAAGGTTTAATAGAGAAAAGGGCTTTAAATTTCAATGCAAAGAGGCAAATTAGAGTCCGAAAAAAATAATTTTCATTTGTAATGCCATGGATTACACACTAGGTACCTGTATGGCTCTTTACTAAATATACATGTATATAGAATATTGCAGGTCATTTTCATTTGAATAAATATTTAAAAATGATTAAACGCTATATTTTTAAATGTGAAATTTAAAACGTTAATACCTTACATACTTTTTAAATGATACTCCTATAAGCACACACAATGAATGCAAGCAACCAAGTTTAAAATGGTGCTAAAAAATCATTCAGCTGCATTTTTATCCCCTTATATGTACAGTATATACATATACATAGATATGGAATCTAGATTGCCACATTGTCCCCCAAACCCAACCCCCCACTCCAAACAAATAAAAAAAAAAAAATCTCACTCCAAGCTGAACTTAAAAGTTGACAACCCTGTTACAAGAAAAATCTACTTAAGTACAGTAACGAAGTACTTCCCATCTCTGGAAAAAGGTGGATAGATGCTGCATTAGAAACACCCTGGCATTAGTGTTATTAACTAGTTTTATTGTAATTTGATGCAAATGTGATATGATACAAATTATAGTGTTATAAATGCACATACATTAAAAAAATCAAAATATAAAAAACTTTAGAGGATTTACCATGCTGATGATCGTTGAAAAACGTCATCACAGTCTTGTAAAAAGCGTCCATTCAACGATTTTGATGACAACTTTCCGTCCAATCAAATGCTCTCTAGAATCCGAAGCGTCCCGCCCCCTACACTATAAATAGACGTTGAAGCTGTGGCCTTAGTCAGGCGCTTGTTCACGGATGTAGTATTTTCTGTGTGGTGAACGGTACGTAGGACACTATATAGGGGATAGGGAATAATTCAGACAGAGTAAATATGCTTTTCATTTTTTGCAAAAGAAGGTTTTGCGCTGTTTCACGCAAACCGAAGCAGCGCGCGCGCACACAGTCTGCTCCGGTCCAGTACACGATAGAACGGAGCGGATCTTATATGCGTGAGTCGGCGCAGACCACAAAACGTATCAGACACATTTGAATTATACACAGAAAGCTATATTTTAGCAATATGGATGAGATTGTGGCTGCCATATGCTGTCAAAGGCGGCTTTACCCTATGGGATTAGATCAATGGCTCTGGCCCAAGCTGTGATATAAACGAGACGTTATTGGCTAAGGGCGGGACTGAAAAAAACTGGCTGTTTATAAAAGGGCGGGACTGATATGTCGATTGATATGTTGATATGTCGCGCCCTGTTTTCCTGTTTCAGTTCAAATTTACCTCAACACACTACACTTAAGTGGACCTTTAAATGTCAAGTTTTGCAAGTGTCTTGCAGCACAATGTCGTATTGAAATGAATTGCTGAACTGTGTGTCATTGTTCACTTCAGTTTGGTGTCGCATGACTTGATTCAACAGGCTGTGCGTTTAGGATGAACTTCTACTTAATTTTGTATGCTTGTTTATTATTAGATTTCCCCATTTTGAATTTCTAAATGAAGATGTGCATTTTTTGTGTTTCCTCATTACATAGATATGCCTCTTCTTACAAGGTACTACAGACAATTTATAGTTTACAGATTCTTGTTTTTAATAAACTACTGAAACCACAGTCCAGCCTCTGGATTTCCTGTGCTCTTAAGAATGAGTGAACGCAGTCACAGCCATTGAGTGTACATACCTAGCTGCATTTTTTAAAGTTGACATAATTTTCAGCTATGACAATGGCTTATCTGTTACATTCATTTGTTTTGTGTCCATGGGCAAGCCCTGACATATTTATAAAAATCCTTTGTGACTAACTGGGTGTGACTCCTGCATGTAACAAGAGAAACTGAGAAACCCCTCTGGCTTCATGTGATTTTAAGATTTTTTCCTCTCTTTCGGTCCACACAGTCCAAATCTCCCTGCAGTCAAATTTAGTCAAAACAGGCCATGCACATGTTGAACAATTAACAAATCTGTGAACGTCACTCTCTGTGCCTTTGCCTATTTTCCTAATTTTTTGACATCCGTTTGTTTAGACGGGGGTGTATTCAAGGGGGCCGGACCAGAAGTAATATAGGAAGTGATTTTGTGCACATAGTCTCGTCTCTACAAATTCTCTTCCTTTCTTTCTCAAAACTCTGCAGGGTTCTCGAACTTCAACAACCGCAAGGTAAGCACTGTAAATCTGCTCAGAAACTCATAAATTATACATGTATAATCCTCAAACCCTCAACTAGACTGTGCCAAAACTGTTCTGCCAAGTTCATTTTAGAACAAAGTAACTTAAAGCAGAAAGAAGTTTAGGCAAGAGAAACACTCCCAAAGCTCCACACTTCAGTCCTTAGTTGTGCACTCAAGGAGTTGTATTTGAAAAAGTATATGCAGAGTTTAGAAATACTGCTCATCAACTTTTTTGCACATCTTAACCCTGAATTTTTAAAATAGGGAACTTGGTGAGCATCTAAAATTAAATGCACTTAGAGAAATAGTTGTGTCTTTTCTTGTACACTAAACAAACCTCCATTCAGTGATTGTTACATGATAACACTTTGTGGTTCTTTCTAAGTAAACATAAAAAAATATTTTTATGGCTACACTCTTGTCTCTTGTAATTTATCTGTTCACGATCTACTTGCATGTTTTTGTGTAAAGAAAGATATAGGCCATATAACAGATTACATATCAGTTTGCCTTATCAACCAAGTTAACTGTTTTTCCATTTCACTTGTTATTTAACTGCTTTTTTTTACTCTCTGTTATGTAATAACATGTGATAATGTAAATATGCTACACTGACTGGTCATTTGTGTTTGTTTTGTAACTTATAAGCCACTAAGCCAATTTTTGTTAGCCAGCATTTTATTTAAGAATTCAAGAGTTAGTGTTAAAATGGAAAAATATAGAATTTCAGTTAAAGGCAGGGTAGGTGATTTGGTTCAGAAACATTTTTGTTATGCTGGATAAAAGTTCACATCCTGCTAGAAATCAGTAAGTAACCAACATTGTCTCTCATAGTGTCACTGATTAGCCTCTGGTCCAGTATTGCAAAGTCCACGGGCTTCCCGCAGAATTGGCCTACTTTTACACTGTTGCCGCAGGTTGTTTTTAAGTCTGCAGGTTGAAGCGAGTTTTAAGCAGCAATTAGGCAGGTTTTGTTGTGAAACCCTGCTTTGGTTTGCCTGTGCATGTTTGTGTGTTTTGAGGAGGTGTGGCTTTGCAGCAGTGTTTCCAAGTCTACACTTTTCCCGCAGAATTGGGCTAATGTCATGCTTTTGCTGCGGGGTGTTTTTCATATCCACGGGTTGAAGCAACCCCAGTAAAGTAATATTTAGCCCAAGAATGCTAATTTTCCCAGAGGAAGCCTGCCAAAAAACGTGTATTTTACCCCCCGGAATGTGATTTTTACCAGGGGACCCCCCTCGAAACGCGATTGGGCTGCTTTGGCCTACTTGACTTGAGTTTGGACTAGTTTTGAGTAGCAATTGAGTGGGTTTTGTTGTGAACACCTGGCAACCCTGCTCTGGTCTGCCTGTGTGTGTTTGTGTGTTTTGAGGAGGCGTGGCTTTACAGCAGTGTTGCCAAGTCCATGTTTTTTCTGCGGAATTGGGCTACTTTCATACTGTTGCCATAGGTTGTTTTTCATGTCCGTGGGTTGAAGTGCCCCCAGTAACATAATATTTAGCCCTCTGAATACTAATTTTACCAGAGGAACCCCACCAAAAAACATGTATTGTATTGTAAGTGATTTTTACCAGGGGACCTCCTCGAAACACGATTTTTGGGCTAGTTTTTTTAGTGCTGCCATGGGTTGTTTTTCATGTCCGCAGGTTGAAGCGACCCAAATAACAGAAAATTTGGCAACCCTGTATCAGAATGATTATGCAGGGAAGGTGGGATCTTGCTTTCAAAACTAGCCTTTCTGAAATTGCCTATCCTACCTTTAGTTAGTTGGATGAGCCATAAAGCAATGTTGCTGAACTTAATAAAAACTTAATAACTGTCTTAACTTGGTAGTGTTTTTGCTTATGGTTCTACCATATTTTCTAAAAAAAACATCATTTTTAGGTCTAACTTATGAGCCACTAGACTAGTCTTTTTTTTTGTTACCGTACAATTTATCAAAAAATGATTAGACAGATGTTAATACAAAAAAAGTATAGAATTTCAAATAATAGTATGAGCCACAAAAATTGTGTTGAAATTAATAAATGATCATTAAAAAAAAAAATTGTGTTGACTTAATACTAGTTTTGCGTGCGTTTCGACCACTACTTCCTAGCTTCTGAAAATTCCAACTTTTTGTCTTCGAAACAAAAGCCATGTTTTACCGTGTTTCCTCCATCAACTCCTCTGATGAGCGGAGGAAAGATGGATGGTGCCTTGCAGTAATTATCACGGTAGTGTTTAGCATTTGTCAGGCAACCCGACTCTCCTCGCTGTGGGGCGTCCTCGGCTGGGCCGCTCGGATTATTCCCCCGTGTCCAGTTACTGGACACATATAAGCTAACCAGGCCAGGTAAACCCACACACACACACTGAAACAGGCAGAATGGAGCCGGACTCAGAAAGCATGCCGGAGCAGGCCGAAGGGGTTTTACAGTTAAGTGGACAAGTGTGTTTCTTAGCTTTGAGTGCACTCTTTACTTAACAAGGGAGAATCTGTTGTTATCACTGTCTTGACATCATGCGCATGGGACCGCATTCCACTATCCTGCGCTGTACCTGTATGTTTGTCATATTTCTTGCTGTTCTGTAGCAGATAGCATACTACTGTTTTCAATGAAACAATCTTGTGTCCCAACACTGGTGATCACCGTTTCAAATTTAAAATGGAAGTGTATTTTTATGCTAAAATGCTAACATGTATAAACAGCTTCACAGACTACAAGTCAACTATTTGTAGACTGATTTACAAGAAGTGTAACACTATGAAGCTGTTGTTTGAGCTTCACCCCTGCTCACAACAGCGACACTCGGTCAACCAATGGCATGGCAGAGGGGGGCAGCATTATTTGTTTGCTGACCAATGGAAATAGGAGGAGTGTTTAGGAAACATGTCTGAAAACAATCCTGGTGTCTGAACATGCATACCTGTTATAAATAAAAAGCAGTAGGTTAAATTAGTATGCCGGAATTACATTAGTAGTATTCATAAAACACTAGGCTGAAGTGTGCATTTAATGGCGCTTTGCACTGGCAAAATGGTGGATGTAGTAAGCCTGGATTGCATTCATACTACATCCTCCTTTTTCTTTAACGCAGAAGTAAGCAAGCAAGACTTATGGTTCATGTGTTCAAGATAATACATTAAAATAATATGGTAAGACACACCAATTTGCAATATCAAGCAGCAAAATGAGCTGTTTTGTACAGCTAAAAATAGCTGGGCGTGGATGAGACCGGAAGCCAGAACCATAAACTGTACAAATTGTCGCTCCCACTCATACAGGAAGAAAAAGGTGGATACCTAAATTGTAGTACCTACTCTGAAGCTGCATCCAAATTTGTATGTCTAAATAGGTACTACTTTTATACAGAACTTCACAGTGGTTAAAAAATGTGTGTAGTATGAATGAAATCTGGACGTACTACATCCACCATGTTGTCATTGCCATGTTACTTATGGATGTCAGTTGTGGCACTTCATTTCAATTCACAAATCTTCAACTGTGGCCTCATGGGATAGTAAAGCCTCCACTGAATGCGCACTTTAGAATCTCGCCGGAAGTAGAAAAACATCCAGGTATTTTTCACCTGCTGTTTTATGAATACTAAGGGTGCGTCTCAGTTAGCTCCCTAGTTTATTTGCCAGGGCAATGATCAGGTAGTCGGCCATTTTAAAGGCTGTCTCAACTGTGAAATCCTTCCAGTGAACTGGAACATTCGCTCCCTGAAAAATCCCACAATGCACCGCAAAAACTAGGGCGCACTGATGCTCACTATGCTCCCTTACCGTAAATTTACATTTCTGCACCGCAAAACAAACCACAGGAGCCAACAGCAGTACAAAACATGGTTGGTTGCTGTACCAGTCAGTCATATGGCCTCTTGAGCAGGCCTTGGCCATTCAAAGCGGCCAAAGTTCCCAGACCTTCTGCCGTCAGTCCGAAGGTCTGGCTACACAAGACTAGTCAGGTATAGTACAAGTCGTAGCTCTCAGAAAACTCACAGTTCATTATGTGAAAAAACTCTGTAATTATGAGCTGTTTCGTACTGCTTAAAATAGCTGGATGCAGGTCAGACCGCAAGTCACACCCATAAAATTTACAAATGGAAGAAAAATTTACTGGAATAAAAAGGTGGATATTTTAGCATAAACATCGCTAGACAGGTAATGAACACATCTAGTTGACATTTATAATTAATATTCGGTTTAAATGTTGTAAGAACATGTAACAGAACAATGTGTTTAAAGAGAATAATATCAAAAATAGATTGTTCCTGCTTGTTGTTGCAGTGGTGGCGTTCTACAATATTTCCGTTGACGTTCTACTTAGTCATGTCACAGGAAACTGAGTAATCACCATCCCAGTGTGCAGTGAGCAAAGGTACTTTGAAGTTACCGGATTCGCGTAGGCGATATACTGATTCACAAGCTCGGGAGCTACGGAGCTGATTGAGTCTCCTACTAAATAGTAGGCATGTGTGTGTGCCAGCTTGTGTGTTCTTTGCCCTGTGGTTTCACATGACTCACTATAGTTGCATGTCATACACATTTTTAACAACTTTTTGCTTACACCTAGACAGTTTCGCGTCTGCTTACATTAGAAGCCAGAATTAATTCCGGTTTTACACCTTGCTATTAGGGCTGCACGATTAATCGCACGATATTGTGAGGTGCGCTTAGTCAATGAAGCCGGTACTTTGATTAGTAGTAAAGCTCAGGTCAAGATGCGTCATTGTTTGTTTATGAAATGCAGGGCACATATAACTTCTGTCTAATCAGATTAATTGCTTGCAAATTAATGTATGGCTCACACACAAGTAGGTTAACTAAAATCGCTATGTGCAATACCACACTTCATCATATGATCATTTAAAAAAAAGATTTTGTGACTTTTCCCTAAAACTCTGACTTCTTTTTTCCACAACTCATTATATTATCTGTCTAGAATTGACAATAACTGACTAGTGGATTTAAAATACACATCTTGTAAATTCTGATCATAAAATTTGTATCATAAAGCAATGAGCTAGGAGAAACCAAAAGTGAATCATAATATTTATGAGGGGGTAGTTGTCTGCAAGTGCTTCCCTTTTATTTATGAGGTGCCATGCCCTAATGTGGCACCGAATGAACAGATAAAGAGGGAGGAGCAGTGTAATTTAATTCTATTATAGCTACTTGTTTCATGTGTTCTCAACAGTGACTAGGCCTATGTGAGCAAATTCTTTGTGAAACTGGATGTGTCTGGCTCTCTCTATAGCATGTCTAGGAGTGACATAAGATAACATGGGCATTGAGGCCTCTTCTTTACGTGAGAGTGAAGTAATGCAGCTCTGTTCAAGATGAGCCTAATTAGACTGATTGATTTATTTGTACCATGCCAAGTTATTCACAAAGCCAGTATTTATGCCGTGTATCCATGTGAGCATCAAAGATGATATGTTATCTAATATTACCAATGACTGATGTAGTTTTGGTTTCCTTTTAAATTAAAACATTTGATAAGCTTTACAGGCCATTAAAAACAAATCCACTTTTACTGATAAGTAAATAATAACGGACATAAGCTATTTTTATTGGCTTAAGCAGCTTAACAATGAATAATGGCAAGAAAGGAAGTGAAGAAATCTTAGAAGGAACCAAAACTCAGCAGTGGAGAACCTCATCCTCCAGCTGGCACATCCTTATTTTCTTGAGTGTATTTTCTTGCTGCCATTACACTGTAGTGTCTAAACTTGAATCAAGATCATGTGTTTTGGCAGTCACGTTACTGACAGGTCAAAGAACCAATCAGATAACAACTGTCTTTAACTGATAGCTCTGTTGGCAAATTAGTGAGAGGAGTAACGATACAGTAGAGCAGCCATCGACCCAGAAGCCAAATGACGAGTTTTTATAATGTGTTATGGTGTGAAAAATGTTGTTGAAAATACTGACCATGATGAACTGTAAGTCAATGTGTGAAAAACTTTTGCTTTTAAAGAAACAGATGCCGTGCTCACAATTATATATCTTCTATATCACAGAAAAGTGCTAGTTTTATGCTATTCCAATCTCCATACTTTAAGATGACCTAATCCAGTTCTTCCTAACCCTTCTACTTTGCATGTCTTTCTTATTTGACACACCTGATTCAACTCATCCACTAATTAGAGTACTGAACACTGGAGTACTTTAGGAGCAGGGCTGGGAAACACAGGCAATTGCATCAGCACAGCTGACGAAAAACTTTTGGATTCTTCCCTCCTCACTACTTTATTTTTCTCTCTGCAGAATGCTTCCATTTCAAGCCGCACCAGGACAGTTTGGGGACGAAATCAGGCAGCCGGGACTGAGATGTTGGCGAGTGGAGAATTTGAAGGCTGTTCCCCTGGCCCAAGCTGAGGTGGGGGCTTTCTTCAACGGTGACTCCTACCTGGTGCTGGATAACCGGGGTGACCAGGGAGCGGACCTCCACATGTGGATTGGTGAGATGATAGCTGCTAATTTTCTGCTTTGGTTCGTTACTTTTATCTATGCCGTCTGAAAGACACAGGATGGAGGGTTGGCACTTATGTTATGTCACAGTTTGGACAGTTACCAGGATGCACAGCCATATTGGAGATACTTGGGTGTAAACAACAGCATGGATTGCACATGTAGTACTAAAAAAGCGTTGTTCTGTTAACTTGTGCTGTCTAAACCACGGAAAAAATGTGCGAAAGCTCCTAAATCATATAGAGAAGGACTGTAAGCAGGAATATTTTGGCACTATTTTGACAAACTAAATTGTATAGGTGGTAAAGATACATACAAGCAGTATTAATTAAGATATTAGCCTAATATTTCACCTGCCTGACTGGAAATGATAAGAACAAATTCAAATGTTGAAAGATTCTTGCCCTGGAAATCTTGGTTCAGTTTGTGGTCCAACCACAAACGCCACCTTTTCTCAGACAGTCTTTTTGACACTTCATTGATTTGTTATAACTTCTGGCAGTCTGTAGTACTCCAAATGTTTTTCCCAGTCCGACCAATTAGTACAACCCAAAACATGACAATAATTGACCATTTTCAGCAGCAATAATCATCCAAATTTGCAAGTTCCATTAATGATGCGTTGTGAACGCTGTATTGACAGTATTTAGAGAGACATTATTTCTATAACTAAACATGTGGCCTAAAAAACATAAGCATCTTGGGCCAGTTGTTCAAAAAGCTTAATATGGATCAGAATGATCTGTATTTGGAAATATCATGTTTTGCTATTCAGGATCAGGTAATCCGTCTTATTTTTCAAAAGCAGATATAAATTGTCATGGAAAGGCAGCTAGGAGACTGCATTAATGTTTTAATAATTTATTGATAAACTATTGCTTCCTTTGTTTTCGGCTTAACAGATGAATGACACTGACTCGTCGTCTCCGCAGTAGTGATGCGCCTGTATGCACTTTTCATATGGATTGCACAATTTGATAATACTATTTGTTTTCTATTTGAATTAGTTCATTTAAACGTAGACTTTTCACCCTCTATACATATATTTTTCATGTTTGTAAGGCAAGCATACACAGTTTTGAAGTGTAACAGTTCACAAAGACAGAGACGGCAGAAAGTACATCCTGTGTGCATTATTATTTTACAAAAGTTCAACGTTTTGTTGTTATTATGAGTGCACACAAATAAAAGTAGAGTCTTTACAGATTCAAAAATTCTATTACATTTATACATTTATTTTACATAAAAAATGACGGAGTATTTTAAGAGCAAGTGACTGCACCGGTGCCTCCATCTGTCATGCAGTAAGCACAATACTGTTCAGCTTCCACACTCCGCACAGACACTTCAACAACGCACATTTTTCTAGGTTAACATTAAATTAAGTTGCCATGTGAAGTTGCTACTGCTTGCATATTTCAGATGAAAAGCCATATTTGAGGTCGATGAATGATAGGTGAGCGTTTGGGTGTACTGCCGATGTACTATATTGTACTGTACTGATATACTGACTGTGTGAGTTCACCACTTCCTGTGGAATTTTGTTTCTGTGACTAAGCGACTAATGAAAATTTTGGTCAACCAAGCCTCTTCTCGTTGACTAACAGTTAGTCGACTATTAGGAGGCAGCCCTAGAAATAGCTGTATTTGTTATTCAGTTTTGGACATTTTAACGAAACAAACAATGAGACTACACAGTGTGTCATAATTGTGCTTAGTATTTAAATAATGTAAAATACAGAGCAAGTTTAGAGAAAGAAATGAAGTCCAGAGTCAGGGTCAGTCAGTCATGATTCATTCTCATCATGTAACGGGGTAAGGGGTCTGAAAGACAATAGAGAGACAATACCCTGCTGAGTTAAATGATACGCTTGATCAGACAGCCGAGTGGGCCTGTTCCAGTCTGAGTGAGCACACAAAAAGATGGGATAGAACGGCTTATGCACATGAGAGAGGGATGAAGAGGGAAGAGTCCCAAGGGAAAAAGGCATGGGCGGGTTTTCATAGCTCATTAATGTTTCAGCAGCACTGTGACAGGACTTCAGTTAGGTCTATTGTCTTATGGTGTATCCGGTACTTTAGGTAACACTAAGCTGGTTGTCAGCACGATGAGCCATCTTCTCCATGCCTTCTCGTTAGCCATGCCTCATCCATAAACACCCCTATCTCTTCATTACTTTAGAATGCCTAGTCTTAGTTCCTAACCCCACCGTATCATTCATTCATGAACCTTCTACCACCATGTTCTAAACATCTACAGACCCTCTTAAAGGGATAGTTCACCCAAAAATGAAAACTCTGTCATTAATTACTCACCCGCATGTCTTTCCAAACCCGTAAAACCTTTGTTCATCTTTGGTACACAAGTTAAGATATTTTTTATGAAATCCGAGAGCTTTCTGACCCTGCATAGACAGCAGTGCAACTGACATGTTCAAGGCCCAGAAAGGTAGTATAGATATTGTTAAAATAGTCCATGTGACACAGTTTTTCAACCTTAATTATGAATCCACATTCAAACAAATAATATCATCTATGTTGTAAGACACTTCTATAACCTACTGAAAACTGCTAAACATTTAGGAAGAGGCAATAGATCACTACTGTAAAGAAAAGGGTGTTGTAACAAGGCAAAACAAGCAGAGCAGAGTGTCATTGTGAAACAGAATGCAGCACAATAATCATTGTGTATCTTTTCATCACAGTTGCTGACAGCCAAAATCATGATAGAAAGTAACGTTTGGTTAGTCGTCTAGTCCTACCACAAACCGCTTTTCATTTAGGTTAAACAGGTTAGTATCTAGTTTACCAGACCGAAAACTGTTTCTCAAGGTCTAATGGATCTGACAGAGGAAGTGGTTGCGTCGGTGGCATCTCACGCAGGGCAGAATTGTGCAAACTTACGCTAGAGTTAACACGCACAATGTTTCCAGGGGCAACCATAATGACAGAATGATTTAGCTGTTCTGAGTTCTGTTTAAATGCCTTCTTTTATCTACTTTGTTGAATTTTTTTTGTGGAATGTGAAAGAGGAAGTTTGTGAACTGAATTATGTACAGTTGCAATCATAATTATTCAACCACCCAGAGACTGCAGTACTTTCCAAATACAAGCTGTTCTGAAGATCCAGGACTTTTGCATCTACAACAGATTACTGGCACGTTAAAAGTGATAATATCAATATATAATGTAATGTTTTTGAGTTATAGGATTTGTTTAAATAACAAAGCTATGTCATAATTATTCAACCCCTGTTCAACATTGCTGTTTTTAAGGCGCTTATTTTTATGGTA
Organism: Labeo calbasu; assembly: GCA_019740295.1. Classification (NCBI taxonomy): domain Eukaryota; kingdom Metazoa; phylum Chordata; class Actinopteri; order Cypriniformes; family Cyprinidae; genus Labeo; species Labeo calbasu. Next base: position 9,912 of record JAHKKF010535263.1, on the reverse strand, counting down.
GGGAACAAAATTGGCTTAAAACACAATTAAGCCTTTAGAAACTCTATTTAAAAAACATAATTAGCTTGGGCTGTTTCACATACATACATTTAGCCCATGCATGTGCTGAACTTGAGTAGCAAATATGGCAAATAAGTCAACAAAGCTCTCATAAAATCTATAGAGAAGAAATAGTTTGAAAAAAATATATATATTAGAAAGTCTTTCAAGACATTAAAAATTCCTAGAGACACAGCTGGCAGCCTTTTTCCTTAGTTTAAAGTGTGTTGTACCAGAAAACCTTTAAGGGTGTTGAACAAAAAAAGCACAATATCATAAAATGTTTGATCAGAGCAACCAAGAAAAACCTGCAATGTACAGATGACCTAATTAAAGGAGGAAAAACATTTCGATGCAGAGTATAAGATGAACACCAGACAATTATGGCCTTCATGTTGAGGCATCTTTTTGGACCTGTGGATCAGCAGTATGTTTGGTGCAAAAAAGGGCAAAGCTTATAAGCAGAAGAACACCATCTCTATCATAAAAAACTTGGAGGTGGGCCAGTCCTGTTATGGGGTTGTTTTACTGTAGCAGAAAGTGGAAATCATGACTGTATGAAGGACATCAAGGATTCTTTGAAGTATTAGGCCATTTTGGCAAGAATTGTGATGCCTTTGGTGCAAAGACTAAATCTAATGATCAATGGACTTTCCTGCAGGACACTAATCCCAAAGTACGTCTATAATCTACTTATGCCTAGTTCGGGGATCAGACATGGAATGTTCTTGAGTGGCCTGTTCAGTCTCCAAATTTAATTCTCATTGAAAATATTTGGTTGAATTTAAAGAAAGCAGTGGCAAAGTGAAAACCAAAAGATTATCAGTGATCTGAAAGCTTTTTCAGGTGAGGAATGGGCCAAGATTGCAGTAGAGAGGTGACAGAAGCTTTCAAGCACTTTCAAACAGCGTTTATTGTGTACTTTTGGGGGTTTGAACATGGATGTTTAGAAACAATTTGATTTTTTTTTTTTTTCATTATTTATCAAGTTCTCTTGATGTGTGTTCTCAGAATTACTAAAATGTGTATTAATAAACTTTCTCTAATAGTGTACTGATGCCTTTATTGAATTGTTTTCATAAAATTTTGTTCTCTGCAGCAAAATGTCTTGCAGGTCAAGGGGGTTGAATAATTTCACTTGCAACTGTATGTGTAATCCAGATTATGTTGATAAAATGGAATATTCTCTCTTTTTCTTTGTCCTTTTTAGGAGAAAAATCATCTCGTGATGAGCAGGTAGCTTGTGCCATGTTGGCTACACAGCTGGATAACTTCCTGGGTGGAGATCCAGTCCAGCACAGGCAGGTTCAAGGCTATGAGTCTCCAGAATTCATGAACCTCTTCCCCCGAGGTGTCAGCTATAAGGTGAGATCTGAGATAATGTGAACACATACAACCACACAGGAAAAATGTACAACGCTGTCACTAGGGCAGTACCCTGAAGTAAAAACGCTAAAAGGCATAGTTCACCTAAATATTACTCACCCTCATGTCATTCCAAACATGCATAGTCACGCTTTTTTTGTTTCTACAGGAGGGAGGTGTGGAGTCTGGCTTCAGAAAAGCACAGTCTGGATCTGGACCCATTCAAAGGTTATACCAAATCAAAGGAAAACGTAATATCAGAGCCAAAGAAGTGGATTTGAGCTGGCAGAGCTTTAACAAAGGAGACTGCTTTATACTCGATCTAGGCGAGGTGTGTGTATTTGTGTATGTTTGTTGATTATATGTCTATGCACACTTCCTTTCAAACATTTGGGGACATTAAAAGAAAATAATATTTTAGGCTTTTATAAGGCAAGAATGCATTAAACTGATCAAAAGTGACAGTAAAGACTAGGGATGCAACACTACAGTTAGTCCACGGTTCAATACGTACCTCGGTTGTTATCCATGGTTTTCGGTTCGGTTCGGTTCTGATATCGTGCCTTTTTTTTTTTTTTTTTTTTTTGAGACAAATTAACAAAATACTCCCGTAAACCTATGCACTCTGGAAAAGGCGTGGTGTAGTATATGTGTGCTTATTTTCTCTTTTGAGAGAGGTATTATTTTTTCAAATTTAACGCAAAATAGAATGGGTTTCATTCATACTGGACGCCAGGGGGCGCCCTTGTGCGTAAAATCCACATATGTGGCAAAGAAGTAGCGCTGATGACGTTACGTTCCAGCTTCTCTAATATGGATAAAAGCATCGCTATCAGTGATGCGCGGGTTGATCCATAATGAGCGGGTACCCGCGGTCACCCGCGGTCACGAGTCATCCAAAAATATTTTTAATGATATTCGGGTCGCGGTCGGTCGGGTCGTTTGAAATAAAGATGCCAATTAAACCTTTGTAATTTATA
>JAHKKF010535262.1:12659-23589 GCA_019740295.1 Labeo calbasu | reverse complement strand
TAGAGCAAAATCAGTTAATAGTCAGACAATGTAAGTCACTTAAATAACCAAGTATGCTTATCCAGCCATGATCCAGCCATGTCCATTTTGAGATGTCTGGAGTCTGGAATCTGAACCACATCAGCAAGTGAACAGGAAACAGGAAGTGTAAAGGTCGACCTTGAGCTTGGTTTTAGGCGCCCACTTTGTCCTGATGTTTCTAACGATTCAAAGTGGTATGAATTACCTCAAGCTGAGCTTTTTTATGCCGACCCACTTCACCTCCCCCCGCCGTTTGAGGGATCAGCAGATAGCAGACACTGAAGAGCAGGAGCAGCAGAGATCCTCTTCCTCAGCGAAAGGCCTCCAATGTAGGGAATGTTCATTTGTATCCATTCATCAAAGCTGACATTCCAATAAGAGGTCCCTGTGATGGGATCCAAACTCACTGCTACCTTGTGAAAGCAATTTTCCCCTTCATGTGCTCCAGGACAGCAAAGGGGAGTTAGACTGGGAGTGAGGTTAGCTTAATCGCTCAGCATGCAGAATTGACGGAGCCTATGGATTTCTTTATGGAGAGCTGTTTTGGCAGCCCCTGTGTCGTTAAGGCACATTCATACCTGCCATCAATAATCTAATACGACAATTAGCTGGAGATGGATGTGACAGGTTCCTCAATACTGACAAACACAGCAGTTCTGTGTCCATAGACAAGGTCAGTCACTCCTGTCCTCTGGAATCTGAAGTGAAAGGAGTGCATGTCCTCCAGCATCTAAACAACATGTGAAGATCAGTCGGGACTGACAGCGAGGCAGATGAGTCACTTTCGTTCGCTGAATTTATGAGACATGACTGGGGTGGACTGAAGGTGAGCAGGGTGAACCTGTATTAATGTTCTTACATCCAGCTCACTGTTGAATCCAAAATGTGTTGTCCAAATCATGAAGAAATCATGAGTCAGTTAAGTCTGATTGCTTCAATTAATTGATTGGTCAAGTTCACAAATCCAGACTAAATTATTGTTCACAATCGAGATCCAGTTCTTGGGCTCAGTTCACTAACTCAGTGATTCAGTCTCACTGACTCAACTTTAACTTATTAACTCAATTATTTGGTCTATTTGGTCTCACTGACTAAGTTATTCAATCTCATTAACTCTAATTCAGCTCACCAACTCTGTCTCAGTGATTCACTTTAACTCACTGACTCTGTGTCCTGTTTTATGTCTCTTTGGCTTAAATTCAAATAATTGGATCTCATTGATCGAGTGAATCGGTCACACTGATTTGAGTTCAACTCATTGATTCAAGAATTCAGTCTGACTGTTTTCAAAGATGCAGTCCCATTGACTCTAATTCAATTCACTGACTCAGTTATTTAATCTTGGTGTAACTGAGTTGGACTAAATGATTTGGACGCTTTGGCTTAAATAAAAAAAAAATTGACCTCATTGACTCTAATTCATCTCTCCGAATTAATGAATCTAGCAATCTGATTTGAGTTCAACTCACTAACTCAAGGATTCAGTGTATTTTGGCCTCAACTCACTGATTTAGTCTCATTGACTCTGATTCAGCAACTGATTCTCAGTGACTAATTGATTTGGGTTCACTGACTCTAATTCAAATCATTGACTCAATGATTCAGTCCCAGTGACTCAAATTTAACTCACTAACTCAGTTATTCAATTTTATTGAATGTAACTCACTCAATGAGTGACTCAATGATTCAGTAATTCAGTGCAACTTATTTGGACTTAACTCACTGACTTGGTCTCCGGATTTGGTCTCCTTGGCTTGAGTTCAAATGATTTGATCTCATCAACTCTAATTCATCTCACCAACTCAATGAATCGGTCACACTGATTTGAATACAACTCACTCACTAAAGTATTCAGTCTGACTATTTTGGCTTCAACTCACTGACTCAGTGATTCAGTCTCAATGACTCTAAAGTCCAAATGATTTGGACTTAACTCACTGATTTGGTCTCTTTGGCTTGAATTGAAATAATTTGATCTAATCGACTCTTATTCGTGTCACTGACTCAATGAATCGGTCACACAGATTTAAGTTCAACTCACTGATTCAAGGATTCAGCCTGACTGGTTTGGCTTCAATTCGCTGATTCAATCATTCAGTCTCATTGACTAATTCAGCTCCCGTACTCAATGATTCGGTTACACTGATTCTAATTCAGATCATTTACTCAATGAATCGGTCACACTGATTTGAGTTCAGCTCACTGACTCAATGATTTAGTCTCATTGGCTCTAATTCAGCATCTGATTCTCATTGACACATTGATTTAGTTACACCGACTCTAATTCAAATCATTGACTCAATTATTCAGTCACATTGACTTAATTATTCAATTTTATTGACTGTAACTCATTGATTTAGTGCAACTGATTTGGACTTAACTGACTGACTCAGTGATTTGGTCTCTTTGGCTTGAATTCAAATAATTTGATCTCATCGACTCTTATTTGTCTCATGACTTAATGAATTGGTCACTCTGATTTGAGTTCAGCTCACAGACTCAATGGCTGGTTTGGCTTCAACTCACTGACTCAATCATTCAGTCTCATTGACTCACTAATTCAGCTCACTTACTCAGTGATTCGGTTAACACTGACTCTAATTCAGATCAATGACTCAGTGATTTAGTCCGAATTCAACTCATTCAACCGATTTGGGTTTAACTTACAGACTCAATAATTTAGTCTCACTGACTCAAGTTCAGATTTGTTCAGTGATTATGTTGCAAAAGTTAACAACTCATTGCTGATTCAATCAGTGAATCAGTCTATTCCTTACACAAATCTATTGGACCTATTGAAAAAACGTGAAATAAAGCATGAGTTGTTAGACTAGTTTAAATACATTTATGAAGCTTGAAAGCTCTCTATTAACTTTTATCACACAGAACAACTTGTGAATCCCATTATTTTCTTACCAACCCAGAGTTCATGATTGGTTCAACCTCACAGGTGCATCAAATTCATGCCCTGTTCTCTATAAGGCAGGGTCTTTCTTCGACCACTGGATGATGTCATAACAAACTAGGGCTCATGCTCATATCTGGAGTGAATCATATTATGAGTTATATTTTGCCCCATGCTAATTCAGGATGCCTATTAAAGATCTTCTAAAAATACCCCTCCAATGTACCCTGGTGACTGTATTTGCAAACATGTCCTTATATACCACAGCCTACAACTCTAAAATTGGACCGCCCCATGCTTCCAGTGGCCTTGGGTGAAATTCGTCTCTATGTCGTGGGCCAATAAGGGCCCCCAGGCTTTGAAATAGCCACAGTCACCCTGCTGAGCTGCAGGGGCTCTCAAGTGGCTGTACAGAAGATCCGATGGGATTTCCTGAGCCACATGTGTCTTTGAAACCTAAGCCGAGTGTGAGCGCTGCGCTGTTCCCTGACCCCGGAGCTACTGCAAGTGCATTTCCCCTTAGCTGGTGCACTGGCGGCCTCTCATACCAGTTATGGTAGCAGACGCTAAGAGAATTCTATCAATAAGTAATGCGGAGCGGAGATACACATTCAGCACGTCATTCATTATGAATTAAATAGCCACGTGTGAGCCACTAGCTTACGAAAATCTGACACTTGCTGACGAGCTCGAACGATGATGGATGATTTTGAACTCCATCACATAGCGTTTGTCTCGCTTTTAAGTCTCATGAAAACTTGCAAGCAGAATTGCACGTTTTCATTTATTTGAGCAGTGACGTGTCATTTGACATGCTTAAACTGTGAGGTGGTTATTATAGGTGTAAAAGTTGCATTTCTTTTTGTATTTTGGTTGTCAGTTTCAGTTTAGTTAGCATAAATAGTTATATTTAATCTTTTTTGCTTTTTACTTTTTAACTTCAGTTTGTTTGGTTTATTTATTATTTCCAGTTTTTATTTGTAGTTTAGGTTAATCTGAAAAAAATGCACCATACTCATTTTAATTTTCCAACTTATAAGAACACATGAACTGGGTGCAGATTTTGTATCAAGAAACTAGTATACATTACTAGTCAAAAGTTTTTGAACAGTAAGATTTTTAATGTGTTTTAAAGAAGTCTCTTCTGCTCACCAATCCTGCATTTATTTGATCCAAAGTACAGCAAAAGCAGTAATATATGTGAAATATTTTACTATTTAACATAACTGCTTTCTATTTGAATATATTTTAAAATGTAATTTATTCCTGTGATAAATTTTACAGTATTCAGTGTCACATGATTATATCATGTGATATAATTTTCTTTGAAGCCAAATTAGTACCAATAATAAGTGATGAGTCATCATTAAATAAAAATAAAGTAAGCCGTTTAGGAATTGGGAACTCTAATATACCTTCAAGAAAAACTGCCACTTGAGACCAAAGGTTAGAGACATCTGGACAGTCCCAGAAGATATGCAAGTAAGTGTCAACCGTATTCAAATCACATTTTTCACAGTTTGGGGTATCTGTAAGCTTCATTTTAAAACGTCTGTATGGGCAAAGGTACAATTTCTGCACAAACTTAAAATGGATTAATTGGTGTGCAGGATTCTTTGATGAAAAAAAACAAATTGTTCCATACATTGTCCCTGTCCAGTTCCATGTCTCTCTCTTTAAGGTCATGATTCCACGATTTTGACTTTTTTTTTTGTTTATTAAAAAAAAATTCTACTCAGCTGTTTTCAACATAATAATAAATGTTTTTTGAGCAGCAAAACAGAATATTAGAATGATTTCTGTAGAACCATGTGACTTGAGAAATTATACTAAAAAATCAGCTTTGAAATCACAGGAATAAATATTCAAATAGAAAACAGTTTTTTTAATATTTTTAATATTTTGCTGTACTTGGTTCAAATAAAAGCAGGCTTGGTGAGCAGAAGAGACTTCTTTAAAAACATTAAAAATCTTACTGTTCAAAAACTTTTGACTGGTAGTGTATATGCCAAAAATTAAGCAAAAAAAACACAATAATAGAGAATAATTTGTGTTTACATTGTCTTCATATATATATATAAATGTGTATATATGTATGTGTGTGTGTGTGTGTGTGAAATAACAAGTACAAATCGAATTTTAAATAAAAACATCTACTCTGCCGACATATAGCACTGTTGCGCTTGAGGCGTCCCGAGTTCGAATCCCGGCTCGAAGACCTTTCCTGATCCCACCCCCCTCCCTCTCTCTCTCTCTCTCTCCCACTTCATGTCCTGTCTGTTGCACACTATCCTGTCATAATAAAGGCAAAAAATGCAAAATATAAAACGTAAAGAAACAAAAACACAATGCTAAAATAACTTTTTGTCTAAATTAATAGCAAAAAGTCACAATAAAATGAATAAAAGCACAATTAAGTTAAATTAACTTAAATTAAATAAATAATTAAATTAACAAAATACATAGAGAATCATTCATGCTTAAATTCTTTTGAATAAAACAATCTGATATATTTAATTATTGTCAAGAATGTTCCAAACTTTAAAATCTTGAGCTGCGACTCATAAATAAAATTATATAAAGTGTTGTATTTGAGGTTGTTGCCTAATGCATGTTTATAGTCTCGGTTTAGTTTTATTTAAAACAGTTTTTTAGTTTTATTTCTGTTTACGGAAATAATAAATAAATAAATATTTTTTTAATTGCTGTTTTTTGCCTTCCTTATAGTTTATTAAACATAACATCTGAGTTAACAGTAATAACTTTGGCTTGATGTAAGACTAATATCTATTCTTTGGCTCCTTTGTTATATGAGGCACTGGGTGAGAAAGAACTCATCACAGTAGCCAAGGACTATTTTTTCACAGTAGCTAATTATCCTCTTGTCCTCTCTCTTTCTCTCTCCCACTCTCTCTCTTTGCCGTCAGAGTTCTGTTCGTTACATGATGTTCAGACTTCATGACACCTCTGAGTTCCAGTCCCCAGGCAGATGGCCCCGCCTCTCCTCTTTCCCTCTCTCGCTCTCTCCCTCACTGTCTTTCCATCCGAGCTAATGCCGAAAACGCTGCCTTGTCTTTGTGAATGTTAGTTAGCAGTCACAGAAATGCTGTGTGTGCAGATTTTAAATTAGAAGAGATTTGCACATGCATGCGTCAGTAGTAACCCGTTGTCACTGTTATCTAGGTGTGCTTTTGTTTTGTGAGGCAGCGTGGCGTTTAACTGACAGATCTGTTTGTGTGTCTGAGCATGTGGGGAGAGTCACATGTTCCCACCGTGTTCTCCAGCCTGTCTGCTCACCTGGCCGTTGCCATGGGAACAGTCAGACAGCGGCAGACTTTGCACCGATGTCCTCAGAGGATTCGCAGAACAGGTCTCTGAGCGCCCGACGCTACGGAACACGCTGCTACCCTCTAGCAGAGAGCGCTCGCTCTGTCCTAACGTCTCACCGGCTCTGATTGACCGGGGAACCTGATCTAGAATACATATGGACCTGTAACTTTTATTAATTATGCGTTAAAGATAGAGATGGAAGAATATGACAGTTCTGGCTGATTACTAATAAACTGAAAATTGTCGGCGCTGATAGCCTTGTGGGCAACTCTGCCGACATATAGCACTGTTGCGCTTGAGGCGTCCCGAGTTCGAATCCGGGCTCGAAGACCTTTCCTGATCCCCCCCCCGCCTCTCTTTCTGTTTCCCACCTCACTTCCTGTCTGCTGTTCACTATTCTATCATAATAAAGGCAAAAAATGGCAAAAACAAAACGTAAAAAAGAAACACACAATTACTAAAACAACTTTTTGTCTAAGTAAGTAAAAAAAAAACACTAGAAATTTAAATCAATTAATCAAGTGTGAAACACAAATTCAGGTATCACAACATTACAATATACAATATGAAAAAATTGCTTACACTTTTTTTTCTTTCAACAGTGCACTCCAAAAAAAGCTTCTTTTTTTTTTTTTTTTAATTTACACAATTTAGTTGATAGATCGTTAGATATTTTCGTTTTAATGTATTTTAACAATCCTTAAATCAATTATTCTATTAAAATACGTAATGATTATTCAGTTCAATTTGATGGAACTTTGCTAATAATTACAAAATAAAATGTGTAAATATTGGCCAATTTTTACTGATAAAATAAAACATGTATATACACAATTTGTCAATATTGGATTTTTTTTTACATTTTTTATTTATCTGCAACAGTATTGGTAATTATTTATATATTTTTAAATGTATCTGTGACAACATTTGTGTTTTTAAAAATTCATTTTAAGTGAACGTTAACTGCGAAGGTAATCTAAATATCAAAATAGTGTAAATAAGCGCGCTCAATTAAAGGTCCAATATTAATCCAGATAAATTTAAAAATATAAATTATAAAAATACACATTTCCAATATTTTTGCTACTAAAATGTGTAAATAATGACCAATTTTGTTATTGATAAAATAAAAAAAGAAACAATTTATCAGTGGCAATATTGGAAATTATTTTGTACTTTTTTTTTTTATATTGGCAACAGTAATGGAAATTATTTCTACATTTTATTTAACAATAATTAGAAATTATTGTTATTATTATTATTATACTTTTTTTTTATATCTGTGACAATATTAAAATATGTTTTTAAGAACTTTAAGTTAGCATTAACTGCAAAAGTAATATAAATGTTAAACAATGTGTAAATAATTAAAGATCCAATATTAATACAAATAAATGTAAAAATATAAATTATAAAAATATACATTTATAGTATTACAATTGTAAATAATTAACAATTTTGTTACTGATAAAATAAAAAAGTATATATATATATATATATATATATATATAAGTTATCGTTCACAATATTGAATAATTATTTTTATTTTAAGAAATTAGAAANATTTATAGTATTACAATTGTAAATAATTAACAATTTTGTTACTGATAAAATAAAAAAGTATATATATATATATATATATATATATATATATATATAAGTTATCGTTCACAATATTGAATAATTATTTTTATTTTAAGAAATTAGAAATAGAAGAAATAAAGAGAAATTAGTAACACTTAAAGCATTTATGTATAATGCATTGTAAAGGTATTCACAATAATGCATTATAATGTGTCATATAATTATATATTATTATAACAATATATTAATTATATTATATTATATCATATTATTATTCATTGAAACTACATCTATAATTTCTTATATCTATAAAGGGTTTAGGTAAAGTGTTACTGAAATTATTAATACTTTTTTTTTTTAAATGTTTTTTTCTTACTGCCGAAACTCCAAAAAAAGCTTCAAAAGTTTTGTAAAGCTGGTCTGTAAGACTTTCAAATATTCAAAGTCATAAGTCACCTTTTGTGCACTAAAGACCAAAATTTAATTTGTAATTCACTGAAAATCTTGCCCTGTTTTTTGCAGCTCTCAACCCTCATATGCATATTCGAATATATTCAAATATGCTTGATGAAGATGCGTTGCAAAAGATTCGACAAGCTTTGTGAGTGATGTGAAATCTGGCAGAGAGTAACATTTCCACCTAATAATCACATTAATAGGCATGACATGAAAGTTGCAATGACGTTTTCTTCCATATTGTGACGTGTATATAAGTGAAAAAATATAGGGTGGAACAATAAGAATTGTCAATTTAGATTTTAATGGTGACTTCAATTTTTAGCTGTTGTGTGACTTTTTGTGCTACTTTTTTTTATTTTTCTAAAATTGCTTTTAAAGATTCCTTTCAGTGTTGTTTTTTAAAAAAAATCACAACGAAATGATTTGATGGGGGGTACAGTTCACTCCCTCACTTTGGCCCTTGTGTTAGATACCAAGAAAGATGCAGAGGGGGGTAGCGAGTAGTGAATGGGACTTTTTTGTCTCTTTGTGACTCTAAAAGGCAGTGGTGGAGCGTCTCGTGAATGTGAAAGAGTCGGGAGGGTCTCCAGTGGTGATCTTTCAGCGAGGGTGGAGGGGCAGAGCTCGGCGCGTGAGGATTTATTGTTTGGAGAATGTGTTCTGCTGACGACGACATGACAAGATGTTCCCGGCTTTATCGCACCAGTTGCACACTTCTTCCCTTTGTGTTTTGCCAGCTGCCTGCGCTGGCGAGGGGGAAGGCTGGGGTTCAGAAATTGTGTGTGTGTTGGAGTGTGTGTATGTATATGTGAGTAAGGAGGGTGGAGGCCAACTGGACACAAGCCTATTCTTTGAGCATGCTTAATGCAAAATTGGAGTCTCAGATCTTTCTGCTACTCACCCACGCACGCAAGTAAATAGTGAGTAAATAAATAGAGTAGCGCCATTTCTAACATAATTTAGTTTCAGTAGACAGTGACAGTAGCACAGTTGTTTACAAGTCAGTAGCTTTTCCAGTAAAAAGCTGCTTTTTTGGTTGAACCATTAATGTCACATGGACTATTTTAACAGTGTCCTTATTACCTTTCTGGGCCTTGAATGTGTCAGTTGCATTGTTGCCTATGCAGGGTCAGCTCTCGGATTTCATCACAAATATCTTAATTTGTGTTCTGAAGATAAACAAAGGTCTTTTTCATTTTACAAAATTTTTATTTTTGGGTGAACTATCCCTTTAAATCACTTCAATGTATAACTTATAGCACAACTAACACAACTAAACTTTTTTAAATGGGCACAGTTTTGTACCTTTCCCAACAGTGATATACACACACAAATATGCTCGCCCACACACGCACACCCTGTCCCAGCTGCATTTCGGAGTGCCAGGGGTGAAGCGGGGAGCAGAGGCAGGAAGAGGAGGGGACGGGCGGGAGAGAGGGCCATCCCACACTTAGCCTGGTTAGTAGAGACCACAACATCAGCATGTGAGTACTCCAAACATCCAGCCTCTCACAGCAGACACTTACATAAAGCAGATCTCTCTCTTTCACTGTCTCAGCCCGGCTGTCTCACGCTCCCTCGCTCTCTCTGCTGGAGCCAGACTCACATGGTGTCACATGTGAGAGCTTGCGGTTTTCTCTCTCGCTTCAATAGAATCAAGACACGGTCTCTGCCATCTCGCTTTTTGTCAGCTGATCTAAAGGTTCAGCCTACCAGAACCACTACACGCCTTTGACTTCGCCTGACCCTAAACTGGCCTTTCATAACCTGATTAGGGAGGGAATTTGTAGAGGAATCTGTAGAGTTGGCCACCATTCAGAAAATTCCACATTCAGTAACACTTGAGTATTTTACATATTTCTGTTTAGCTTTAAATGATTAACTCTTTATTTTGCTGTGTCCTTGTTACACATTAGAAGTACTTAATGCCAAACTCATGAAATTCTACATGGTGCATTGTGATGGATCCATAACGAGAACTGATGATATTCACAGCGGTAAACTACTTGGCACAACCTGATTGGTTCATGTTGCATGTGCAGCTTTACATTTAAATGGCTGGTTAGCATTCACTAGAGCAGTTCGCAGCATGCTTTCAGAGTTTGTCTGAAACCCTCCACCTCCCCAGCTCCACCTGTATAGATCTGCTACGGGTTATTAGATATGCTATTTGTGCAGCAGCAGTATGTCTTAATCCACTTACAGAACAAAGATTTGCAGATAATGTACTTACCCCCTTGTCATCCAAGATGTCTTTCTTTCTTCAGTCGTAAAAAATTTTTGTTTTTTGAGGAAAACATTTTAGCGTTTTTCTCCATATAGTGGACTTCAATGGTGCCCCGAGTTTGAACTTTCAAAATGCAGTTTAAATGCGGCTTCAAACAATTGGTAATGCGGTTGTAGACAATTCCAGCCGAGAAAGAAGGGTCTTATCTAGTGAAACAAACGGTTATTTTCATCAGAATAATAATTTAATAATTTGATATACTTTTTAATCTCTAACGCTCGTCTTGTTTTACTCTGCCTGAACTCACATCTCATGTTCTCCCTCAACTTCAAAATCATCCTATATCGCTGTTTTACCTTTTTTGTTAAGGGTGTTTGATCTTCTTTGCATGTTCACTTTGCAAA